>JAUZSV010179252.1:0-13006 GCA_034780495.1 Parotocinclus cesarpintoi
AAAGGAAAAACTCCCTGAGATTAAGGAAGAAACCTTGAGAGGAACCGGACTCAGAAGGGAACCCATCCTCTTTTTGGCAATAATCATAATTAACATTATATAATAATCATTTAAATTTATTAAGTCTATGAGGAGATGGTGCATCTTAGGCATGGCTGATCCTTCCATCTGATATCATCTCTCTTAACCCTGTTTAAATGTATATACAGTGTTCCCTCGCCACTTCGCGGTTTACCTTTCGCAGATTCGGTGCAAAAATTATTAATGGAAAAAATATATTACGGATTTTTGCTGTTTCACAGGTTTTTACGTAACTTTTACATTTAAAAAATCCCAAAATGTATAAAAAAAATATAAAAAAATATTAATTATAACAATAAAGGAATGTTATAAATCATTAAATATTACGATTTACTGTTAATAGCTGTTGTGTCTACTCAATGTGTAGGATATGACGTGCTGTAAGCTCGGTACGGATGAAGCATGTGTGATACGAGAGTGATGTATGGAGTGTTAAGTTCAGAGAAAGTTTGATTACTTCAGCATGTTGCTTGATTATTCAACAGTAAAAAACACTACAATAGCGTATTTACTCAGCAGATAAATGTGCACAAAAAAACGAGAGGTAAGAGAGTCGCCTGCCTGAGTCGCTACTTGCCGACATGACAAGTTTTTTGTCTGCGGTGTTGTGTTCGCTGTTTGTGAAAGTTTAATTATAGGCTGAATTCATTCAAGCCCTATGATGTCACCCAAACGTATTACAAGTTATATGACTAAAATAGTGTATAAATACTTAAATAAATATGGCGTCCCTATTTCGCGGATTTTCGTTTATCGTGGGTCGTCCTGGAACGTAACTGCATCGATAAACAAGGGAACACTGTATTACTAATCTAAACATATTATCTGGTTCCCAGAAGTTGAACCTGTTGATCTGGACATACAGTTTTGTGGGAGAAATGTTTCATCACTCATCTAAGTGACGTCTTCAGTCTCAGCTAGCACGTTCGCATAACGACTGATAGCAGCACCATAGCATAACAATGGGACCGGTGATCAGGTTAATATGCAGATTGCCATATCCAATAATGACTATGGCCACGTGTTCAATTCACACAGGATTGGGGAAATGCTGCGATGGCGGCATGGTATGATGGTGAGAGGTGTACCCCGGGGCCCCCTCCTCAGTTCAGGGATGGACGTTCCCTTTTTTTCTTTTGTAATAAATATATATATATATATATATATATGATTGGGGATGTTTTCCAACAAGCTGAGACTAAAGAAGTCACTTGGATGAGTGATAAAACGTTTCTTCCGCAAAAAAGTATGTCCAGATGAACAGATTCAACTTCTGGGATTTTCCTACCTGGATTATTGAGCATGCATCAATACATATTATCTGGTTCTTCCCACTGTATAAGGTTATCACAAAGTAGCTAAAGACCCTTCTTAAAGAACATTAAGTGCTATGTTACAAGTTAGATTACAGAAATTGCACTTGTCAATCCCTCTGATTAACTAAGCACATGCTGTCATTGAGATGAATAGTTGTGGCACTGTTGGGATTTAAACTTGCAAACCTCCTGACAACAGGACAAAAATACTGTTGGGTTTTAACATTTCTGCAAAATGCTGGGTACGCTAGTGCTTAGAAGTTTGTACTCATTACAAAATGCTTAAAAGCACTTTTTAGAGTACCATTCCATTGTTTTAAATAAGACATGGTACCTGCTCCAAATTATGCATTAAATACCTCATTTATACTTAACAAGCCACATTTTACAATAGCCTTTACTCCGATGGCAAAATGCTACTTTGTTGCAAAAGTAACCTTTGTAGTTGTGATAGCAAAGATAAAACGAGTTTTCTTCTTCTTATCATTAAAGTAAATTTTTTTGTCTTTGGGTTGTACGTTTTGTAGTGCACTGGCATAAAATGGCCTAAATTAAACAGTGTAGATGGCAAACAATATTGGCAATGGCAAAAACTACAATCTTGATATACTGGGTCTAATCAGGATAGAAAAAAAAAAGAATTGACAGATGCACAACTGCACAATAGGGTAAGTATAACAAAGACTGACTGCATTACATCCATATTAGACTGGTTCATTAAATTAAACATACCAATACCAATGTCACCTACAACGGAGAGATACTGAAGCCATATAGGTAGCTATAGGCCATATTTGACCTGATAAATAAAGGTAAAGTAACCAAAAGAACAAAGACTTTGGATGGCAGATAGAAAACATAGTAGTAGTTTGAGCTTCTGTGGGACACGTTAACGTAAAGCCAGACAATGAGCTACAAGTGGTATACCTAGGTGAGCTACAGAATAGGAAAGTTGACTTTTAGAATATCAAGTATCAAATCTGTATTTACTGTTAATTTGGCTTTAAGTAAGTAGTTCAGCTTTGTAAAACCGGTGGATTATTTGTTAATTGTTCCTTGAACTAACAGGTTGATATAAAAAAAAAAAGATTTCAAACTTGTGAACGCTAGTTTACTTACATGTATAATAGACTTGTCCACTTTAAGGATAGGCATATAGACTTTTTACTAATGCACTTTTGTGCTGTATCTGTAACTTACAGTTCATTCACTCACTCTAGCTTGTCAACAGCATGGTTATGAGGGGTCTTATAAAGTCTATCTAATGACTGAAGAAGAATATAGGTACTCAATTAAATTTATCCTAACAGAAGCTTTAACAAGTTATGTTAATTTTATTGATGGACGAGAGAGAAATACCAATAGTTATACCTGGACAGCAGGGATATTTGCTTTACTAGGACTTCCAGCTATGACTAGCCATTGCATCTTGCCCTATCATCTATTTAATATTGCTTTGCTAAGTACTTCGCTTAGCACTAAGAAGCATCATGAGTCTCTAGAGTCTAAGTTTGCTTGGCAGACTTCTTAGTCTAAACTGTACTATGTGAAGACTGGGACTTTGGGAGAATTCCTTCAAAACCAAGACACGCATTAAGACATCCTGTCACTACATGTTGTCTTACTTGTGCTGATGCTTCTGGGCAATCAGAGATTATTTCCCAGTTGGTCCAAGTAATGGTATAGTTAATTTGTACTGGGTTTGAGACCACTGAAAGTTGTTTCACTTTCTCTTACAATTTATGTCTTGGCTCATATGTGAAGAGGAGTGTGTGTATAAAACTTTTTGTTTGTGGTTATGATGATAATTAATTACAAGCACTATCCTATCCAATCCTATCTGGATTGACCTCATTCAGCGAATCATTGGCTAGCAGAAGTCTAATTCCAACATTTCCGATGGACATACTTACGTATTGGCAACAATCATTTGCAGTGATACTGAAGTAAGGACCGTGTTAGTGTGTGTTATGCTGGTATTAGTGAATCAGACACAGCAGTGCTACATTAAACAATGTGCCCACTCAATTTCTGTCCACCAGTGACACTGAGGTGTCCAGCCAAATATTACCTGATTTGTGGAGATGCTGTAAAAGTCCCGACCTTTGGAAACCAGAGTAAATGGACCTAAAAAGTTACCTCACAGCAAGATGGTCCTGGGTTCAATCCAAGGTGGAGCGTTTTAGGTTCTTTCAGTGTGAAATTTGCATGTCCTCCCTGTGCCTGTGTGAGTTTTTCCCGAGCAGCCAATTCCCTCCCACAGTCCAAAGACATGAGTCTTAGATGAATTGGTGTCTACAAAATGCCCCTACTGTGTAAGTGTGTGAATTAGTGTAAGTGTAGTACAGAGTAAGTGTGCCCTACAATGGATTAGCATGTCTAGAGTTCTTCCTTCATTGCACCCTGTGCTGCCAGCTAGGCACCGGATTTCCCTCAACACTGACAAGATTTAAGTGGTTATGAGATGGCATTATTTTGTTAACTACTGAATAAAAAGATGATTTGTTACCAAAAGGAGTGAACTAGAGGGTGTTGTTAGAGGTAAGAAGCCATTTGCTTATGCTATTTACCAGATCGCCATTCGTTATAGTGGGTCAGTAATTTGTATAACGAACTAGGGAATACACCGTACGTTATAGTGGGAATGCAGTCCTGCTGCTGTATATACTAGGGCATGTATTTGCTTTTGTTTTGTCTGGCTGTGTGGGCCTTAGTGCAAATGGCCTGGTTCAATGGTATGCTTTCTTGGTTAAACAATCAAGCAGCACTCAATGGTATATCTATTAAGATGTAAAATGGCTTGAAAGATACTCCTCAGTGTTTGGGAGGAATATTTGCAAGAGGGTCCAGATCAATGGTCCTTTACAGCCCACTGAGGCCATTGTCCAAGTGCAATTGGAAATCTTTGAGAGGGTATTGGATGGCCAGAGGAGAGAGCGGGAGATGCATCACAGATAGTAAACTGCATGGAGGCAGAACAAATGAATTGCTCTTGTGAAGAATGCAAGCCCACATAGTCCTGTTTGCCTCTGGCTATTATCAAGTGACACTGCCAATGATTGTGTGGCCATCCCTTTTCTTAACAGTATCCCAAATAAATGCCAGCTTGGAGCCTGCCAGCCAATCGTTAGCTGGATCTTGTGGGATGGGAGCCCAGTCTCAGGCTACCTCTCATCTCAGCCTGTGCCAAAAGCAGCCGCTGTGCCAGCTTTGCAGTGGAAGACATGTCACCGGGGGTCATTAACTGCTGAGAAACTTCCAAGGTCATTGTGGAACATGTCTGCCAATGTTCACCCTTCAACTCCAGCCTCCCCCACTCAACTGCACCTCAAACACATTCCTGATTTCAAAGGCAGAGATAAAAGAGAGCATTTAAATAAAGTACAGGTCTGGGATTGCTCCTGAACTCAACAGTGCATAGTTCCCTGCAAAGTCAAGTCGAAAGGATTTTATGTGCCCTCAAGGACTCTTTAGGATCTGTTAAAATCCAATTTCCATCCTTCTGCTTGCTGGATAACTGCTGATACTCTTACAAGTCTTAAAGTGAAGGTGTCCGGTCAGTTCCTCTTCTCAACTTTTGATGGTTTGCTTATTCTGTTTTTTTGAAGTTTATTTGTTTGTTTTTAAATGTAAACATTTGAAAATTACTCCCATATAGTGCAAATATAAAAGCAGACTTGTGAATTCAAGACTTTGAGCTCTTCTACTGAGCTCTTAAGTGGTTCTTAACAATCCACAGATATATATTTTAACAAACTCGCTGACCACAAAAGTATTTTTTATTGAACTGGCCTAAAGATTTGGCTACATTTCTGTCATATGATTGCATAATAATTCAATAATAATTGTATACATATATTTGATATATTTTAGTTTTTTCGTATATATTCTCTTTTGCACTGATCGAGAACTGCTTACAATTTCGCTGTGTCTCCGGCATACTGACAATAATTCTACTGTGCCAGGCTGCTGTCTTTCTTACTGGTAAAGCTAACTTTAAACTAAGAATACTCAGACGTCAGAGATCTTCTTTGCCAATTTGTAGTTAAATGTGTGGCATTGAAAGGGTAAAACCCATGCTATCTATCTGTACACTTTGGTGGTCAGGGCAAGAAATGTATATGACTTGTAGCAATTTATTTAAGTAATGATGATGGGACTTAGAAAACATTCGAGGACAAGGGTAATATGGAAAAAAAGTTCTTTAGAATGCTTCATGTAGTTGATGAAGTTGTTGATGGTGCACTGAAACCGATGGACTTCTTCTCTCACTGAAATGTTCTGCCTCTCTAAATTGCAGCACTTTTAAAAATGTATTGTTCAATTTGCTTTCGTACCCTTGATGATGATCAATAGAAACAGCTTTGTTCTCAGCAAGGATGTTTTCCCATCATTTTCTATTAGAATCTGATGGCGAGGGAGAAAGTCAAACCACAGAGCAATTATCTCAAACTGTAAAAAACGCTAAGTAATTGTATTGCCTATGCTCTCAATACATTTAATATCCACTTTTGCTATTTTTCCCACAAGCAACCATAAGGTATCAGTTTTGAAAGATAAATATTGTAATGGTTTTTAACATGTAATTTTTGTTACTGTTTCAATAGCTACGGTGTTGACTAGTTTGTTTGTTTGTTTTCCCATATCTGTTTTTTAGTACATTTGATTAATCTTAATAGTGCAACATTAAGGTGTAATGTATTTACACCATATGCAGTTTGTCTCCAAGCAAACTTCACACTTGTTTAACAGCATACCATGGGTTTTGCCTTCAAGGAAGACTCCATGTATGGAACCTTAAAAATAACTCTGTGTGTTTAAGAGCTATTTATTCAAAGCGTTGCATATCTATTACATAACAAAGGTTCTGTTAAAAAACAGTTATATGCCAGGTAAGAGAAACACATTATAAATCATTATGTAACAAGAACAGTAATCATAATCACATTTATTGCATTATTTTTGTGTTATTGTATGTTTCAAATATTTACCAAAAACAGAAAAAGAAGTCAGTAACAAGAAGATAGTAATAAATTGCATGCTTTCTCGATCACAGTCAACATCTATTGCAATGCATGCACACTCTTACGCACTAACACGTGCACATGCAGTATTTATATGGCGTGTGTCCTTAATGGGGTCATTTATTACTTTAGATAGTAAAATGTGGCCATAAAACAACAAAACTGCCAGCCTTTCCAAAGAACATTGCTTCTGTTGCATTTCTGGACATTGCCCTCTTAAAAATAAATAAATAAATAACTCGAAAAAAAAAAATCAACTTTTATGTGTGCTGCTGCTGATGTGCAGTATGCTTGATAATGTATGGAGGAGTGACAGCAGAATTAAAGAGGCATAATGCTTACTGACTGAAAAACCTCTCCGGCCTTTCCGAATGCAGTTTATTTACTCTCTTCTCTGGCTCGTAAAGAAACAATAGCAAGACCATTGTGACTATTGTTTTGGAGTTCAAGACTGCACGAATTCCATTTTCCAGACATCCAGCATCTTACTGTTTCCGTCCTGGTCCATTATTGACTTTTCTAGCTAGTATGTTCCTGCTGTAAAGTCTTCAGGTGGAAATATTTAGAATCACGATGGAGAATCGCTCTCATAAAGCTAGACCCCTCGCCCTCTTCCTCACCCTCTCTCTGCAGCCTGTCTCAGCCAAATCAATAGTTCATTAGTTAAAGGAATGAAGTGCTTCTCCTGGTTACTACTCAACAGGCCCAGAGCTGCTGAGCGATTGAGTGATGTAACAACCTGCCTCAGCCTTTCAGTCAGCATGTACAGTCCAAATTGGTCATCCTCCTGAACTCATATTTTCCAGTCCTATTAGCACAGTAAACACAGTTGCACTGAGTCGGGCTCAATTAAACCATAATGGATAAAACTATGTGCAAGCATTTCAACACTTTAAATCACCTTACATAGTGTGTACATGCCTTACCATTACTGAGCAATTTGTGCAATTGTAAAAAATAATGCCAAATGACATGCACTGTTTTGTGTGGCTGGAGTGAATCATGGATCTCATGACATCTCCTGTCCCTTGTCCTAAATCATAATGCCCTGACCGTGCCTGTCCTCTGAGCAAGTTAACCCCATTGGTAAATCACTGTTATTTGTCATCAACTGACATAAGCTGTCACGGATGATTACGACAGTGTCATGTCCATGATACAATTATGTGAGCTTTATGACTGAGTGAGTCAAGTTTAGTGTTAGCCGTCCGTTCTTCTCCCCTTCGACCGCACTGTACATCGATCGCTCTTCCTCATTCTCTATCAATCAACATTATCCCTCTGCTGCCAGCAACTAGAGATGAGAAGCGCCCCAGTCTCCTTTGAATAGAAATAAAATATTAAATATAAATTTCATGACTATTAGTCAAAACCATCATCAACATGGGTTGTATGGTGCGAGACATGCTGTGGGGCAGGAATAATTCCTGTTCCTGTTATTCACTGTTGTGCAGTTTTTTATCCACGTAGTCCATGTATGTGGCATACACAGGAAGAGACTCTATTGCTAAAAGCATGTAGAGATGAATTAATTAGTGATATCTATTACAGCCACTCTCACTATTAACAGTTTATAATAAGAATCACATTGCCATTTAGAGATAAATCATTCCAGAGACAAAAGCTGCCAGTACAATGGGTTTTATTGAACAGCCCAGTAACTGTCAATGTTTTCATCAAGTCATGGGTCAGCTATCGGGTCCTGATCCTCTTAAGGTTTTTTATTTATGTCTATAGAGATTTTTCTGAGCCACTCATTAGTGTGTTAGTTTTGAATGAAAGCTATATATATATATATATATATATAAAAGAGTGAGTACACCCCTAAGTGAAAATGGCCAAATTGTGCCCAATATTTTGTGTGGCCACTATTATTTTCCAGAACTGCTATAACTCTCTTGGCTATGGAGTTCACTAGAGCTTCACATGTTGCCACTGGAATCCTCTTCCACTCCTCCATGACGACATCATGGAGCTAGTGGATGTAATTGTTTATCTTGGTCTCATCAGACCATGTTTCTGCAAACTGCTTTCTTGTGCTTCATCCTTAAAATAGGCTTCCTTCTGGAACGACAGCCATGCAGACCAGTTTGATACCAGTTTGATGAATATAACTCTCAACTCTCAGTGCTCTCAACTTCTTTGGTTGACCCTGGAGAGGTCTGTTCTAAATGGAACCTCTCCTATTAAACCACTTTACAGTTTTGGCCACCATGCTGCAGGTGTGTTTCAGGGTGTTGCCCATCGTATTATAGCACTTATCCTCTTCTTATTATTTCACTTTTGTTGCCAGCAGTTTAGACATTAATGGCTGTGTGCTGAGTTATACAAAGTGTACATGTCTACCACTTTATTAGGTATGCCTGTTTAACTGCTTATTAACTTAAACATTTAATTAGCCAATCACACGGAATGCTGGGGTCAGAATTGGGCAAAAACAACATGAAAGCATGGATGCATCCCAAATTGTTTCAATTTTCAGGCTGCTGGTGGTGGTGTAATGATGTGGAGGATATTTTCCTTACACATTTCAGCACAATAACACGAAATGTCACAAAGCTTAAGTCAACTCATACTGGTTTCTTGAACATGCCAGTAAGTTAAGTGAAATAATTATTCAAATGACTCCCACAGTCACCAAATCTCAGGAACAATAGAGCCATTCTAGGATGTGGTGGAATGGGTAATTCATGGATGTGAACCCAGCAATTCTGCAATAACTGTGTCATGCATTCGTGTCAATATGGACTAAAATCTCTGAGAAATGTTTCTACCACCTTTTTGAAAATATGATCTGAAGAATTAAGGCTCAAAAACGGATATTGTGAACAAGAAGCTTTACAAAAGATTACAGTTTCTGTGGAATTTGCATTTATGTCATTTAACATATGCTCTTACCCAGTCTTACAATCCAAGCAGCTGTGGGTTAAGAGCCTTGCTCAAGGACCAAACAGTGGCAGACTTGCATAGGTGGGATTTGAACACTAGACCTACTGGTCCATAGTCCAGTTAATTAACCACTAGGCCACCACTGTCTAGTGTAAAAATAAAAAAAATATTGATAATTTGTTTGGACCAAATGTTTATATTTGATGATTTATATGAATTTATTTATATGAAAGACAATTTATTGAAATATCCAAAGATTTTGCGATTTTTGTGAATTTTCTGAGCTGCAACAAATACCAAAAGTAGACAATGCTGTGTAATTCAGTCAAGAAGTGGTCAAATCTCACGTGAGCAGCCAGGGTGAGACAAATGTACTCTGGGTAAGACAAAAATGTCCTTGTCCAGCCAGGTATAAAAATATTATACAAAATTTAGGTGACCTGAGGTGTTCAGTAAGGTACTTTGTGAGTACTGAATAAAACCGGTTTATTAACAGTTTATGTAACAGTTTATATTCACTGCGGCAGGTCTTGGAAGTCTCTGGGTGTCCAGATGAGATTTTTCACTGCAGCAGGTAGTGCAGGTGGTTGTAATTGAGCTCCAAACACTGTCAGCACAAAGAAGTGTTCGGTAAGCACTTCATAGATTGGGTTTCGATGGCTGAGCAGCCAAACATAAGTTTTAAATTACAGTGTGAATTGCCAAGTGTTTGAAAGAGAGGTGTAAAGCACATGGCTGTTGTACTTTAGAGCAGTGGGGGAGAAATAATTGGACAACCAATTTGCAGAAAAGACCAGAATTATGACAAAACCAACATCATAGGGATTTAATTTGCTGAACTACAAGTAAAAGAAATATTGTCTGTATACATTAGCCAGGGATAATTAAAACCACTGATAGGTGAAGTGAATAACACTGACAGCATGATGTTCTGGGTAATGCTCTGTTGGGAAACTTTGGGTCCTGGCATTCATGTTTGATATGTTTTTCCTATGTTAATATTGTTCCTGACCAAGTGCAGTACAAACACAGAGTTTATTGACTTGGCATCGAAATTCCCCAGCTCTTAATCCGATCAAGCATTGGGATGTGCTGTACAAATAACTTCTAAATAGCTGTTTTTAGCTGCTTTTGAACCAAACTGTTTAAGGGACTAATTTAGGAGGAACAATCCTTGACAGAGCTTCCTGAAGAACTAATTCGTTCCAGGGCTTTTTTGTCTTTTGCATTTGCACCATAAGGAGCAAAATGTCGCTTATACAGCTTAAAACCGTCTCATATAAGCTCATTAAAATCTTGACTTCTGTGTTAGTCCATCTGTCCTTTTTTATGTTCACTTTGAACATGAAAAATATGGCTCATATGGCTGCTGAGGACAAATATTTACACATGGCAGTTGGAGAGTTTGGGAGTCACAAGGTGGGAGTGTTGAGTGCTGGAAAATATAGTGAGGAAATTTCATGGTCTCTTCAATAATCATTGTTGTATTTTAGGGGCATGTATTTGTGCTGGCTATGTGTTCCATTTTCTTATAGAAAACACACTGTCAGTGCTATGCTGTGATATCAGTGACGGCTACAATAATGTTGTTTAAGTTGCTTTACCAGCATCTTGGCCATATAAAATAAGATTATGCTTGCAAAGATTTATACGGTAAAACCAGTACTGTCGTAGGTCTGCTGCTCTTTGCAAAAAGAGAAATATAGGCTCCTCCAGGGAGGAGCTCGAAGGAAGCTTTATGTTTTATTTACAATGAGCAAGCAATACATTTCTTGCAGGCGGTATGGGACAGGTGAGATGAGGACTGGGCAGGGCGACTACAGTGCATAGGGAGGATAGTTCCATTTGATATAAATAAAACAAGCAATTTGATGAAACTTATGCAGAATGAGGATACAGGTCGTGCTGAGCTAGTGGATAGACCAGAGGATATGTTTTTTTTTTCCTCTTGAAAAAAGGATTTTCTATAAGCCTTATGTAGTTTGACAGTGTAAGCACCCCAATGGCATAGTAATGCATGGGCTGCAAAGTTGAACATGGATTTACTCTTTCCCTCTGGTATCAAGTGGGAGAGTCAGCAAGTGTCCAATATCCAAGAAGAGCAACATGTTTTATTTACCTCCATTTAAAGCAAGTTTTCTTGGAGCAGCAGTTATCCTCATGCCGCATTCAGATATGCTATTTGTCCCTCCTTCCGTTGCAGTGATTCATTTAGTTGAGAAATTGAGAAGGCCGAGAGAAATATAAAGATGAAAATTCAGCTAATCGAATTGAATGCTGTTTCGTTTATGTCTGCATTTTCTTCCACTTTAGGCTCGGAAAAAGTGAAATACTGTATATGCCTTAGAGAAAAGGCAATGGCCTTTTTTGTGCCTTTAGCTATTTTCTGAATGCTTTTTTCCATTCTTACTGCACATATTTCTGTTGATTTTATTGTTGCTTAAGCTGATCTGAGCTGATGTGATATTCTTCAAACTATGCATGTGTTGTGGGTTTTCAAAAGGACAACATAAGAGTGAACCCCGAGAGGAGAGACTCAAACCAAGTTCAGGTGTAGTTGAAGCAGCAAGCATTCTTTATTACAGTATCTCAGAGATGGTGCAATACACACAAACAGTCCCTTGGTTCAGGGTCCTTTTATATATTTTGAAAATGCTGAGCCAGTCCACCACCAATATGTTAACTCTCTGGGCCAATCTCCACCCCATTTTCGGTTGCCTATGCCAAGCACCAAGTGCAATGCAAAGCGTCAGATGTAGTTGTGTAAAGCATGTGCCCACTGGACTCAGCAGTGAAGGCGTGTTCTCTGGTGTGGCGAATCCCACTTCTTCATCTGGCAATCTAATGGACGAGTGTGGGTTTGACAGTTGCCAGGACAACGATACTTGTCTGACTGCAATGTGCCAAGTGTAAAGTTTGGTTGAGGACGGGGTTATGGTGTGGGATTATTTTTCAGGAGCTGGGCTTGGCCCCTTAGTTGAATGCTTTAGCATACCAAGACATGTTGGACAATTCCATGCTCCCAACTTTACTGTGCACCAGTGCACAAAGCAAGGTCCATAAAGACATGGATGTCAGAGTCTGGTGTGGATGAACTTGACTGGCCTGCACATGGCCCTGACCTCAGCCCGATAAAACACCTTTGGGATGAATAAGAGCGGAGACAGAGACAGGCCTTCTCGTCCAACATCAGTATTGTTATGAGGCTTACTTTAGCCTCTGTACTGCTTACTGTAACGTCCTGGGACTTATAGTGCTTTAGCGGTATTTAGGGGTTTAGGGACAGAATCAGGGTTTTTCTTCCCCATCTCACATCGGCTGCGCGACTCAATTTGAGACGCACCCTGTTCTGGATTCTTCTCTTTGGCGTTCCGGAGCGCCTCATGCTTACTGCACGTTCGCTCTCTGCCATTTCGGTGCATATTGCAGTCGATTCGTGCACGCGCCAGCTGTGGGTGCCATTTTCACTTGGGGTTGCAACAACAGCTGCGTGACTTTTTTAGTTATTTTCCCATTCTTGTTATACGTCGTGGGGTTCCTTCATTCCCTCATCCTTGGGTCCTAAATACATATCATAACAAGTATGTGACTTCATAAATGCGCTTCTGGAAGAATGGTCAAAAATCCCCATAAATAAACTATATGGACAGCCTTCCCAGAAGTTGAAGCTGTTCTAGCTGCAAAGGGTGGACCAAC
>JAUZSV010179363.1:0-13004 GCA_034780495.1 Parotocinclus cesarpintoi
GCCAGGTGTTCGGTGGCTCCAAGCGTCCGACCTATGCCTCACCCTTTGCCGGTGCTGGCGACCTTTCGCAGCGGCCGGCCGTCGCCACCGGCGGCTCGTTCAAGATTGGCGGCTCGTCGGGCATCGATCGCAACCTCGTCATGTTCCGCGGCACGGTCGGCGAGCACGTCAATGTCACCAAGGGCAACGATGGGGGGCCGATGGGCAGCATGACGTTCGAGCAGCACCTCCACGTAGACGGCGCAGTCGACCTAGCGACGCGTGAGGAAGTGTATCGCCTGGCGGGCGCAACGAAGGATGCGGCGGTCGCCGCGATCCGGGAAGCGGATCGTCGGCGTGGCTGACCTGATCTGGCCGGCAGACCTGATGCCCTACAAGGTTGCCTTCTACCTTCAGGCGCACGTCGGCGGCAGCGAGAGCCCGCTGACTCGTGTCCGCAAGACATACGGCCTATCGGCGCCGCGGTGGATCGCGCGGCTGTCGTTCAGGGGCGGCTATGATGGTGCCCCCGTGTTCGATGACCCGGAGGGGTTTGGTCCGCGGCTCGACAGCATCATCGCCGACCTTCGCGGAGGAGAGGTGAAGGCGGTGTTCCACGACTTCCGTCGACCGCGGCCGCTTCGACCGCGTTCGGTCGTCCAGGCGGTGACGATCGGCGCCGCGGCAAAGGGGGCTGCGTTCATCGTGCTGCGTGGGCTCGCGCCCGGCAGCATCGCCGCCAGCGTCGGCGATTATCTCGGCGGCGATGGCCGTCCGCATATCGTGTCGATCGCCGCGACGATTGCGGCGGGCGGAATCGTTTCGGGCGCCGGATCGATTCTGACGGCGGCCGACGGAACAGCGAAAGTCGGGATCAATCCACCCCTATCGGCAGCAATCGCCAATGGGGCGCTGCTGCCGGCGCTGGCGACGGGCCGCTTCCAGCTGACCAGCGACGACGCCGGGCAGAACGAGACCGAGGTCGGACAGCCGACCGAATATACGCTCGATTTTGTGGAGGATCTTCTTGCCTCGCCTGAATGACGAACCGGCGCTTGCCGCAGAGATCGACAAGCCAGAGTTGCGGCCCTTCCTTGGGCTGAACATCGACCTGCCCGATCCCGTCTATGCGGTGACGGGCAATGCGACGATCGCCTATGCCGGCCACGAGTGGACGGCCGTCGGCGGAATCGGGTCGATCAACACGATCGGCGAAGGGACGGACGGATCGGCAACCGGCGTCGAGGCGAGCCTCTACAAGATCCCCAGCGAGTTTCGCGACGACGTGGCAGATCAGGCGGTACGAGGGTGCGCCTTCGAACTCTATGTCGGCGCGCTTAGCCCGAACTTTCAGGAGGTGATCGGCTTCAAGAAGCTCTGGATCGGTCGCCTCGACAAATACGATATTGTCGATGGCGGCGACACGCTCACGGTCACGGCCGGCGGGGAAAGCCGGATGCGGGACCAGCGTAGGCCGACGATCAAGCGCTTCACCGACTGGTGGCAGCAGCGAAGATTCCCTGGCGACCTCGCGTTCCAATACGTGGCTCGGATGACGGAGGTGCCGATCCTCTGGGCCAAGGCATCGCAGAACGCCGTCCTGTGACAGACCCGGATTGGTCGGATCATTGCGGCGACCGGTGGCGCGCGCACGTGCTGGCGGCGACCGGCTGCGATATCTGCGACGTTGTCGGACCGTCCCCCCGGCGCCCGCGTGACTGGGTGGGGATGATGCGGCGGTTGGGGGTACGCGACATGGCCGGGGTCATCGCCGCAGTTCACGGCGCGCCGATCCCTGTCCGGCAGGCGCGGCGTGGCGATATTGTTCAGCGAGGATGGGCGATCGGCATTTGCCGCGGGGACGTGGCTGAGTTTTTCGGTGGCCAGGCGATGCCGATCAATGCGGCAGACCGGGCGTGGCCGGTCAGTCCGAGGTAAGAGAGGCCTCTTCTACAGGCAACCAGAAATTCGCGACCTCAACCTGTCATTCCAGCCCTTGCCGCGCAGGCGAAGCGCAAGGTGCGAGCCATCGCCAGACTTCGAAATAGTTACAGCTGCCAAATATGCATTTCCTGAAGGCATCGAAGCGGCAATCACAATATTGTCTGGGCCATCGCGGAACGCGGTAGGCGTGCCAAGGACGGTCAAAGCATCTGCGACGCAAACTTCGAGATCGTAAGACTTCTTTGCGCTGTCAAATTCTTCGACAATCGGGGCAGCAAGGCGCTCGCGCAATTCACCCTGGTAGGCCTGAGCCGCGATTAGCGCCGCTAGCAATAAGATCATGACCATCAACCCCTCTGCCTTCGGGGCAGGGTTCTACGACAAGGATCGCATATGGGAAAGGTCGTGAAGGCGTTGGCTGTGATCGCTATCGCGGTAGCAATCGCCGTCTACGCTCCACAGCTGGCGCCCTCATTCTTGTCGTCCCTTGGTGTCAGCGCCGCGACCGCTGCCGCGATCACCACCGCTGTCGTTTCTACCGCAATTGCTGCGGGAGTCGCTGCCACCTTTTCTCTTTTCGCCTCAAAGCCGAATACGCAGAATCAGACGCCGGGCCTTTTCCGCCAGGCGCTGGCGAACAGCTTCATCATCTATGGGAAACGCCGCGTCGGCGGGCTACTGATCTTTTTCCACCCGCGCACGAGCGGCAAGGACCAGTACCGCTATTTCGTGATCGCGGTGGCAGGCCACCAGTGCAAGGGCGTCACCCGCTGGTTCCTGGGTGACAACGAGGTCACGGTCGACGGATCGGGCAAGGTGACGAGCGGGGATTATGCCGGCAACGCCTGGCTCTGGTTCTATCGCGGAACGCCGGACCAGGCGGCCCACCCGACCTTCGTCGCCGAGACGTCCGGGAAGTGGAGCGCTAATCACCGGGGCCGCAGCACGGCGCTGATCTATGCCAAGTTCAAGATGACCGACGCCGTCGTGCAGGCGGGCATGCCGAACATCACCGCAGAGGTGGAGGGCAAGGATACGATCGTCGACCTGCGCGACGACAGTGTCGGCTACACGCGCAACGCGCAGCTGATCTGGCGCGACTGGCTGGCGACCCCGCGCGAGGAAGGTGGCTTTGGGGCATACCCCGACGAGCTCGATGACGACTGGGACGCGCTGAACGCCGGTGTCTGCGATGAGGATGTCCCGATCCCCGGCGGCACTGAAAAGCGATATGAATTCGACGCCTATCTGACGACCGGCGCGGCGCCGAGCGAGGTCCGCGACACCTTCGTGACGTGCTGTGCCGGGTCGTTCACCTATTCGGGCGGCAAGATGCTGATGCGGCCGGGCTACTACGTGCCGCCCTCAGCGAGGCTGTCGGAGGACGATCTGGCAGGCGCGATCACGGTGCCGGCGCTGCTCGCCGGTGACCAGATCAGCAACGAGCTCAGCGGCACGTTCATCGACCCCTCGCGCCTTTATCAGGCGGGAGATGTGCCGACCCGGTCGATCGCCGGTGACGACGTCCGCCAGCAATCGGTTGATCTGCCGCACATTACTTCGACCTATCGCGGACAGCGGATCCTCGAATACCTGCTTCGGAAGTCCAACGCTGAACGCCGCGTCACATGGCCGATGAACATAGCCGGGATCGCGGTTTCGACGCTCGACACCGTGCAGTTGGGGACCGCGCGATACGGGCTGTCCAATTACGCTTTTCAGGTCACCGGTTGGGGGTTGAGCCAAGACTTTTCCGTCGTGCTGCAGCTGGAGGAGCACGGGCCGGAACTGTTTGATTTTGACCCGGCCAGCTATCTGGCACCCGGCGATACACCGACTGTCGACAAGGCGGAGCCACTCGAGGTCTCAGCGGCCTACGCTGAGACGGCCGGGAAAGCCGACACCGCGGGTGAAGCCGAGATGGCGCAGGCTGCCGGCTCGGTGACGGACGGCAGCGTCACCTACACGCCTGCCCAGATCAAAGCGCTCGAAGCCCGCATCGCAGCCTTGGAGAGCGATCAGACCGCCTGACCGGCGGCTCCCGTCCTCGGCGCCTTCTTCTTGCTCGGTCGCGACCTGACCGTCCTCATCACCTGATCCGCATTGGAGATTACCATGGCTACTGCTGCCCGCCTGGCGATTGCCGCCTGGCGCAACGAGGCGTGTGTTCGCACGATCATCTTTCGCGGGCTGGACGTCCGCAACCAGACGCCACGGATGCAAATCCGCCTTGGGCCGGACATCCCAAACGCGCCGCTCATCGATCTGTCGGAAGTCACGACCGCGGGCGATGAGGGCCTGCGCATCGTCAGCGCCGGCGTTGTCGATGGCGTGATGACTAGCGTCTTGCAGCTCGTCATCAAGAACACGACGATGCTCGACCCCGCCAAGCTACCCTATTCAGGAGAGAGCGGGTCGAATGGCAATTTTGCCTATGCGCTTCAGGTCGGCGGCAGCACGCGCCTGTACGGTGACTTCATCGCGCTCGCGAACGTCATGGATTCGAACGCGGCGCCCTCGGATCGTCCGCCCGCCTACGGGTCGCAGGCAAGCGCGTCGCCGTGGTCATCGGCAACCGTAATCATCACCCCCGACACGATCACGGTGACGATCGACGGTGCTGATGCTCTCGCGCCCGTTGCGGCGCGGGCGGAAGCGGCTGCGACCCGAGCGGAAGCTGCCGCAGCGCTCCTCGGCGATCCGAGCCTGCCCCATACCGATGCCGTTCGGATTGCTCTGTCGCTGTCGCATGCGGGCCGGTCACTGGTCGACCTGTCCCTCTCGGTGATCGGGGCGTCGCTCGATCAATCAAATGGGAGCGCCAGCCTTGGCAACGCGGATTACGACGTCACCGCCATGGTGCCGCTGATCCCCCGCGCTCAGCACACGATGACCGAGTCATTTGTGGTGGCATTCTTCGATCGGGATCAGCAGTTCCTGCGTGCGCGTACGGTCGCCGCCACCTTCGTGCCGCAGGCCGACGAATGCTGGGCGCGGGTGCAGGTGTTCAAGGCCTTCCGGCGAACCTTCCGCCTCGGCGTCGGCGCCGTCCTGCCGGCGAGGCCGTTTCGTGAAGTAGGTCCACTGTCGGGCCTGTCTCTGGTGATCGTCGGCAACAGCCAGGTCGAGAACGGCCTGATCCAAGACGAGATCATCCGCACGACCGGCATGGTGCTGGTCAAGAACAGCGGCAATCCGGGCCGGGACTTCGGCTATCTGGCCGACGTCGTGATCCCCCAATTGCGCATCGATGCGGGCGGGGCCGACGCGCCTGGAGGCTTTTTCGGTGCGAAAGCCTGCGTGCTGATCGAAGGTCCGAACGAATGGGCGGGGGCCGCACGCCCGCTCGGCACGATCGCCGACAGTCCGGATGTCGACAGCACCTACGGCAAGATCAAGCTCGCGCTGCTGAGCATCCTTTCGATAGACCGCTCGATCGCCGTCATCATGTGCGGCAACCCGTATCGAGGCTATTGGACGGACGGGGGCACGACGCGCCCGCCGGACAGCGGAACGCCCGGAGGTGGTGCCGTAGGCACCACCATTCCGGGTCGCGCGACCGGGCAAATGATCGACGATGCGATCCGCGACGTCGCTCGCATGTACGGACAACCCTTCGCGGACCTGCGTGGGCGGAGCGGGATCAGCTCCTACACCGACCTGAACGATCCGGCATCCGGTAGCAGGAAGACGCTCACCAGCGACGGCCTGCACTGGAATGCAACCGGGGCAGCGCGAGTGGCTCGCATCATCGCCGCCACGATCAACGCCGCGGCGTGATCTTCACCGCGAAAAGCCGGGATCAATCTTGTCTGTGTACAGTCCGGTCTGCTTGCCGATGTATTCAGCGGTGAGGCGGTAGCCTTCGCTGCTGGGGTGGATCAGGTCGCCCATCAGGCCTCGTGCCGACGCCTGTTCATAGGTCCCGAACTGTGTTCGCAGATCGATATACAGTGCGCCGGTCGCATCGGCAGCCGATTTCTGGCGGGGGACATAGGCATTATAGAAGCTGCGCTTGTCGTCTCCGGGCTCGGCAGACTGCACGATTGCGATTTTGGTGGATGGGCTGCCCGCCTTTGCATCGTTGACGACCAGCTTCAGGTTCGCCTCGTGCTGATCCGGCGTCGCGACGCCGCGATCGTTCATCCCGCCGTTCAAGACAAACCACTTGGGCTGGAAGGCCGCAAACCACTGACGACGGAAACTGCTGTCCTGTGCGGCCACCAGAGCAAGAGTACGGCCGGGGCGGGCCATGTGTATGAACAGGACACCCCGATCGGAGCGACTGAACAGTCCGCCGAAAACCGTGACCTTGCCGTTGATATCGAAGCAGCGCAGTCCCTCGCCGGAAGCCGATCCCTCGTACTTGAGGTCGACAGAATCGAGCTGGATCGCCGTGCCAGCCGTATTGATCCGGGTCATCGTACCGCCGTCGTGCGTATAACACAGCAGCGAACCGCCGCCCGGTTGGCGCTTGAAATAGATCCTGACGTTATTCCATTGCCGGTTGGGCGTAACCGAGAAAGTGGCTCCGCTTGCATTGGTGGCGGTAAGACCTGTCCCATCGGCAGAGAACGCGCCCTCCGGATCTTCTATCTTGAATTCGGCCAGGCCTGAGACGTTAAAGCGCGAGCCGGAGAATTCGGATGAATCCGCCGTGAACGCCTGATAGCCCAAGCCACCATCGCCGTATTCGCCCCGCATGTAGCCGCCCCAGTAATACGGGAAGAGCGACCAGCTGAGGGAATCAATCCCGACGGCGACAACAGTGTAATTGGCGAGGTTAGGGCCGCCAGTTGTTGGCGTGGGTGTTGGCGTCGGTGTGGGCGACGGCGTTGGCGTCGGCGTAGGTGACGGCTTGCCGCTTATGACCAGAACGTTGCCGTTCTCATCCTTGATGTTTGCATCGAAGTTCATCATCGGGCAGCCCGCAAGCAGCAGGGACCCGGAAGCTGCTAGAATCCCAGCTGCAGCTGTGCCTGTCGTCGCCATATCATTTCCCCCTTGGCGCAGGATGCCCCTGATTTCCGGCGCCTGTACATCGATACATTTCGCGCACCAATTGTAAACAACGGCGTGCTCCCAATTCGGAGAACAGTCATGTTCATCACAGACCACGCGGCCCAGGGGGCGGCGAAATGACCCCGCTCGCCCATATCGTCAGCGTCGTCGCCATCTGGTCGATGATGTTGTTTGGCCTTCGATTCGCCGTGGCTGCGGTCGAATGGATGTTGCCCGTCGGATTCGCCTTTGCGCGCTGGGCGCGATGCGGACGGGAGCGACGGATGGAGTACGGTCGTGCGTTCGTACGCGCTGTGGAGAAGCTGCACGTCGACTTCCGGCGCGCGATCGTCACGCCCTGGTCGGCGCCGCTGCTATTCGTCGGGTCGGCCATGATCGGCTTCGGCTATGCCTTCGGCGCGTCCGGTGATGCGGCAAAGCTCGTGTCGCACACGCCTGATGCGTGGAATGCGTTCGACGTCGCGACTGACGCCATCGCCGCGGCGCTATCGATTACCGGCATGTCCTTCGTCCTGGCAGCGACCGCACAGCGCCGCACCGCCAGCTTTCTTGTCTCTGCCGCGCTGATTGCGACCGGCATCGGTATCGGAGTCGTGACGCTGTGAAGGACTGGCAGGCATATGCACTGATGGCGTTCGCTGTCTTCGCCGGTCAGGTTCTGCGCGTTGGTCAGAAGATTGAGGCGGGCAAGCCGATCAGCTGGCGCGACCTATTTGTCATGGCCTCGCTGCTCCCGGCCTTCGGCGCGATGGGCGGCGCCGCTGCGGTGCATTTCGGCTGGCCGACGTGGTCGGTCTTAGTCGTCGGCACGAGCGCGGGCTGGATCGGTTTCGGATCGATGCGCTTTGTGCTGATGCTGGCCAAGACGGTTTTCGGCCAGCTCGCCAGCGCCAAGGTCGACTGACGCAAGACACCCCCGGTCGCCAGATACGCGCGCGGCCGGGAGCGTCCTGCTGTCCGGGGCAGTATCGCCCTGCGCGGCTTGGTAAATGCGAATGGTGTGCAAATCGTGACCGGAAGAAGGTCAATGCGACCCGCCCACTGATTGCTGTCCGTGGGGCGGGGCGCGGGTCCCGTAGTGACCAGCCCTGAGGCTGGCCGGGCTGACGCCGGGCCGCAAGCGAAAATCGATAGGAGATCACCGATGACGACGGCATTAGAGCCGGCGTGGCTTCGCGCTGCGCGGGCAAAGCTCGGCACGCGCGAGGCACCCGGCGCGGCGAATAGCCCGACGATCATGGGCTGGGCGACGAAGCTCGGCACCAAGGTGCTCGGTATGGTCTACAACGCCGACAGCGTACCGTGGTGCGGTCTGTTCATCGCCACCTGCCTTGCCGAAGACGGGATCGCCGCAGCGCCGATCGCTGTCCGCGCGAAGGCGTGGGCGACCTGGGGCGTCGCGCTGCGGCCGGAAAAGCTCGCGCCGGGCGCCGTGTTGGTATTCGAGCGGCCGGGAGGCGGGCACGTCGGCTTCTACGTCGGCGAGGATGCGGCCGCCTATCATGTCCTTGGGGGCAATCAGGGTGACGCCGTCACGATCACGCGCATCGGGAAGGACCGGTGTATCGCGCGGCGCTGGCCGGCGGGTCGGACGATCATTGGCGGCCCGGTGGCGATGAAGACCATCGCCGGTCTGCCTCTGTCGAGGAATGAGGCGTGACCTGGGCGGCGGCATTCGCTCTGCTGCGCCGGTTCTGGCCGGCAATCCCGATCGTCATCCTTGGCGCCGCCCTGCTCGCAACGCGCGCCACGCTCGCCGACCGCACCGCCACGCTGAAGGCAGAACGCAGCGCTTGGTCCGCGGAGATCGACCGGGCGACCAAACAGCGCGCGATCGATGAGGCGCGATGGGCGCAGGCGTCCGCCAGCGCCGCGCTGACCTATGCCGACCGCCTCGCCACACGCGAACCGATCATCCTTCGATCCACTAACACCGTGAGGGAATATGCTCAGACTGATGCTGGCCGGGCTCGCTGCCTTGGCGCTGCCCGGGTGCGCGGTATCGACGCGCTCGACGCTGCCCTCTTCCCCGCGGCCCCCGGCACCGCCCGCAGCGGGGATGCTGGCGTGCCTGCCGACACCGATGGATAGGCAGGCCGACGGCAGCGCGACATCGGCCGACGCGGAGTCCGCGATCCGATCAAGCCGCGCGGACCTCGCCCGGTGTGACGCGCGCCGGCAACTGCTACTCGACGCTTGGCCTCGGTAGCTATTCTCGGCTTTCGATAACCTTCAGCGGGTGCGGCTCGTCTAGGTCCCATTTCCCATGGTAGGGAGAGTGAGCTGAGCCGGCCATGTCGGGGCGCAACATCACGGTCTCGCTCTCGACCGCCCCCATGATCCGCTGCACCAAGTCGTCAGTGACCTCGTTGCGGATGCGATCGACGTTAAGGCTAAGCGCCCGCGCCTGGTATGGCTTCAGCACTGACAGCGCGACCCAGATGTTAGTGCGCAGTTCCTCGCGCGTGATCCGTCTCATGACGCGTGCGCCCAGAGGTCGCGGATGCCGAGCGCGCGCTCGGGCAGGCCGAAATATTCTGCGAGGCGCCTGTGCTCATCCCGGCGCAATGCGAGCGGCACGCCGTCGACGACGAAGCGGCGCAGGTAGCCCGCCGGCCGGCCAATCATGCGCGACAGCGCTGCGTAACTGTCAGGGCCGGCGTCGATCACCTTCGCCAGAGCTTCGCGCGGGTCGGGCGTACCACCGCGTGGCGTTGCGGTTCCGGCCGTCATGACGCCAGCCACGCGCTTTCGGCATCGTCGAGAGCTTCCCAGTCGTCGCCACTGGCCCGTTGTGCCTGAAGCCACTTACGCGCGTCCTCGACCGAGCCGGCGCGGGGAAAGCTGCGATCCTTGGCGGCGCTGTCGGCAAGCTGCGCAACGAACCCGCACGCGCCGGTCTGTTTGACTAACCCCGCGCCGAACGGCTGGCGGTCGGCGTCGTCGATATATGCTGTCGCCATCGTCTGATCCTCCTGCGAATCGTATCCGCAGAAAGATAATCGTTCCATGTTTGTTCCGCTAGGTCGGACCCGTCAGAATCCCGTCGTCAGTATTCGCCACCAGCGCCGTAACTGTGCCCAAACGCCGGTGCGCGGCGGGGGAGGAGGCGGGCGCCGCGGCGCGGGCGGGGGGTCGATATGGCGTCGAGCGCGCGAGGATGACGGGCGGCGGGCCATCCGCCGGCTATACCATCTGCCGGTTCACGACACCTGAACGCTTCAATCTTGCAGCCGGCGTAGAGGTCGACGGCCAAAATCCAGTTCGGGAATAGTTCGGGACTCTCGGCTCCGGACGTTTCCTTTTTGGTCTCGTCGGTTCCGCGAAACGGGCGCTTGCCCCGGCCAAAAATGGCGGTATTACGCGGGTCTCCCGAGAGGGGGCGCTTAGCTCAGTTGGTAGAGCATCTCGTTTACACCGAGGCGCGCGAACTGTCCCGTGTTCGAAATCGCCAGACGCTTCAGTCGGATCACCGGCTTTATCTTCACATTCGGCCTTGGCCCAGGCGCGCCGATTGTGAAGCCGGCGAAATCGTCTCGATGCTTTACCGCTATAGCTGCCGCGTCGTCGTCTTTGCTCGCCGCATACAGATACTGGTTAGCCGCTGCTGCCCGCATACGATTGAGTTCAGCTACCATGTTCGAAGGCAACGAAAAATGAGGCCCCCGCAAGCCTGCTTTCTGGTC
The DNA here is from genome assembly GCA_034780495.1 of Parotocinclus cesarpintoi. Classification (NCBI taxonomy): domain Eukaryota; kingdom Metazoa; phylum Chordata; class Actinopteri; order Siluriformes; family Loricariidae; genus Parotocinclus; species Parotocinclus cesarpintoi. The sequence continues at coordinate 10,632 of JAUZSV010179363.1, forward strand.
CTGACCGTAGATCAATAGCATCCGGCTAGGGGAGAGCGATCAGGGCTGATCGATAGTCGCGTCCGCTGCCCTCGTGGATCTAATACTTTTCAAGAAACTGACGCCTCGATCGAGGCCGCCGCCCAACTTGCCTGCGCCGATAGCCACGCCGGTCGAAAGGATCACCAGCGCAGCGCCGACCGTCTTTGGATCTGCCTTCTTGACCATTTCGATCAGAACTTCTGCCAGCATGTCGTGGACGCCGCGTTCGGCCATAAGGGGCTCCTTGGTCAATTCGGAGCCATTCTCTTGACCGCGGCGCGTCCGGTCAACGTGACAGTGTTCGAGGTATCGCGACAGATGAGATGCCCCCTTCGCCGTAAGTCATTGATCTTCAATGATCCCATTCAATGGGGCAAAGCGGCAAACCCTACTGAAAACAAACGATATTCCGCGTCCACGGCGAAAACACGGGTTCGAGTCCCGTAGGGGTCACCAGCCGCAGAATTCAGCCAATTTTGACTGGGCGGCTTGAAGCGGTTGCCCCCGCAATCGGAACGATTTTGCCCCCGGTCACCCGCTGGGCCGCTCCGCGGGCGATCATCAGCGCCCGCGCGCGCTTGCCATAGTGCCGCACCATCTCGCTCGACATGCCTAGGATCGAGCCGACCTCGGTATCGCTGAGCCCCAGCTCGAGAAGATAGCAGCAGGCGTTCTTGCGCAGTCCGTGGAACGAGAAGGTCGCGTCGGCCGGAATCACCTCACGCGCGACCAAGTCAGCGTGAACCTCCCGTACGGCCTTCATGGCCATCAGATCGCGCAGGCGCGCCTGAATGGCGCCGGTCGTGTTGAACGGCGCGCCGCTGCGTTCGTAGAGCAGCGTAGTCGATAGGCGCGGCAGCTTCTTCAGTTCGTCGAGCCAGAAGGGGTGCATCGGGACCGCAACGTCCTTGCCCGTCTTCTTCTGCGCGAACTCCATGATGCCGCCCTCGATCCAGCCATACTGCATCCTGATGCAGTCGCTGACGCGCTGCCCGGAGCATAAGCCCGTAACGATCGCGAGGCGTGTCATGGGCGTCGCCTCCTCCAGCGCGACCCGAAGCAGATCGGCGGGCCATGGCTCGTGCTCGCCGAGCTCCAGGCGCTTGATCCCCGATGCCGGGTTGTCGGCCCGCATGTCGATGCGGGTGGCGTAGGCGAGCAGCGCGCGCATCACGCTGAGCCAGGCGTTGGCCTTGCCTGGGGTGTCGGCCATCCGATCCCGCATGGTGTAGATGTGCATGGGTCGCAGGCCCTTCACGCCGCGTTCGCCGATCTCAGCCACGATCATGCTGAGGTAGCGCATCTGGTTCGTGCGGGTGCTGAGCTCCAGCGCGGCGAACTCGGGGTTGCCACGGTAGGCCGCGACCAACGCGGCCATGGTCCCGGGCGCCGGTCCTTCCTTCTTCGGCCCCTCCTCCATCAGCCGGCGGTACTCCGCATGGAAGTCAGGGTCATCGAGATCCGGGAGGCGGATGTATGTGTCCTTCCCGCCGATCTTACGACGGAAGTAGAGCAGGCCCTTCCGCTCCGTGACGTTCTTCAACGAAAGTCGTCCCATGACGTGTCCCGATCCTGCGCGCCCGCGCGAGGCTGCTTGATCGAGAACTGCTTGGCAATCATGCCGTCCAGCTGGACTTTGGCCCAAAGGGTGTTGGTGCCCTCCTTCACGCCCGTGGCGCCGAAGCGGGTGAGGAACGTCGTCTTTGACACGCCCATGTAGGCGGCTGCGATCTCGGCCGTCATGCGGGCGGGCCAATCCGGAAGCCGCTCCAGGCGGGCGAGGTTCATGCTGCTAGCCTCGCCTCGCCTTCAGCCCGGGCGCGCTCGCGCAGGGCGATCGTCGTGTCGACCAGGAAGTGGATCGAATCGACGCCGGGGCGCTGCTGCCACCAGAGCATCGCAGCGAGGCCGCTCGCGACGTTCTGCGCTTGTAACCACGGGCGGACATATTCGACGATATCGTCCTGCACCGCCTCGCTGAACCACGCGAGCCGGGCGCAGAGGGCGTACAGTTCGTCTAGGTCGTAATGCTGATAGTGCGGCGCGCCTGCGACGAGCGCCTTGTATGCCTTGTCCCGCCTAACGATCGCGGCCGGCAGCGCCTGGGCGAGCATGGCGAGGATCTCGGCGTCATCCGCGGTGTGCGGCGGCCGCGGCGAGCAGTCGGCGACCCGCCGCCAGTCAGCGGCCAGCGCCGTCGCCACCCGAAGCCGATCGGCCGCGACGGACGCCGTCATCTTGCCCTCGTCGACGAGGCGCTGGTCGCCGGCAGCGCGAGCGTCGCGCAGCTGCTCGGCGATCGCGGCGATGCCGGCGAACTCGGTCGGGCAGAGTGGCGGGACATTGCTCACC
>JAUZSV010179457.1:0-13003 GCA_034780495.1 Parotocinclus cesarpintoi
AATTATGTCACATTTGAGCACTTTTGAGTATATTTGTGTTATTGCTAAGAGTCTGTTGAAAATCTGCCTTTTTAAATTTGAAAATCATGTGTATGTATTTTTAATCAATTGTTGCTGAGTGCCTTTCCCTTCCTCCCCAGCTCGCAGGCCCTTTTCTAACAGAGGCCACTGAATTGGCATAAATATTCATAACTAGACCCTGAGTGTTCATTAATATTAATTAACTGGCTTGTATAAATGTAAAATAAGGCTGCTGTTCTTCACATATTGTTTGGTTCCAAAAATGAGAAAGAAGTGCTGGACAAAATAACTTCACACTAGCCATTTTATACTACTGTATCATTTTAGGTATCATTATGTTCTGCTACTCTCAACGTAGAGAGTTGAGAGAGGCAGGCTGCTCCTGGAGATCCAAGCTGATATGTGCTTCATCTGTGAAGAACACAGTAAATAATTATATTTTCAGTTCACAAGAAACATTCATTAAGAAACATTTAACTTTCAATTTAAATTAACTTTGTGTTGGCTAAACAATTGGCTAAAAATATGCTGTTCAAACTAGCCACAATATGCAATTACAGCAGTTACTGTAGTTTTTAATAGTCACTCATGCAAAGGCAATCATGCAAACTAGTAGCACAAATATATTTACAATTATTTGCCCAGCAAAAATTAGTCCACCATGTATACTGTATAAGTCCTTTGCATTTGCCACCTAGAGTCCATGGTAGCCAGAACTGCATCACAAAAAATTCTACTGGAATGGTTGTGGCTTAGTGATTAAGGCAGATGGATTACTAATTGGAAGGCTGTGTGTTAAATTCCAAACCCCACCTGGATACCACTTTGGGACACTTTGCTTTTAACTGCTTAGCTCAGTTGGCTTTAGAAAAGGGTTTCTGCTAAATGATGTATATTCTGTTCCTTTAAAACTCCAAAGCAGCCCAGAAAAATAGTACAAATATTCTCTCTGTATAGTAAGTAACCAGGACATACAATATTCTTGTGGTCTTTACTCATTTGCACAATCATTTTCAAAATGAGTGCAGTTCCATTACATAGTGAGGGGTATTAAGCTTAGTAAGTGTATTAGTGAAATTTTGCTAAGTAAAAGAAAACGAAAACAATCAGCATCCGGTAAACTTCATATCACTATCACTTGATTAGTGACATGAGTTTTGTTTTTATTGAGCTCCCTATGCAATAATATTTAATTTACAATTAAGTTGATGCAACCAGTTTACAACAGTTTGCAAGCAAGAGTTTTGTTTTAGTGCGTTGAAAGCCAAATACATGAAAACAAAATGTAAAAGCAAATTCCGAAGGGACTAAATGTTTTGCTTTAGGTTTGCTTTGTAATTAGGAACGAGAGCTGGCATGGACATGAGTGCAAGTGGATATGTTTTATTAGAAGGGGTGCATAAGGTGAGAATTAAGACGGGTGGTAATTAAGACAAGCACTATTTACATGAAACAATGAAGAGAGCAGGCTAATGCTGACAGGACTAATTTATAATACAATAACACATAGGGTAGACAAGGTAAAAATGAATCACCAATAGCACAAACACCACAAAAGCCAACAGCTTTAACTGACAGACAGAGGAAAAAGACAGGTACACAAAAGAAGATTAAGTACAAAATACAGAAACAGACCAACCATATTGAGATCCAAAGTATCAGAGAACAGAGACAGACGAATTCAGAAGAGAGTGACAAGGTCCGACAGGATTTGACAGGTTTTGAGAAGTGCCAAACAGCCGGTTGTAATAGAACAGCCGGAAAGGGTCAGAGGGGAAATATGCAGGATGATGTGTAAAGAAAGCAGCCCAAAGTATGTGGTTAATTTTCCAGATGTAAGAGTATGGCTACTGTTGCAGACGTAGTGCTGTAAGTGTATAGTTATTGGTCCAGATGCAGTGCCTGTGTTGAGCTCAACCGACTAATTTAAATGTACTTGTACACCAGTAGCTGTAAAAAAATATATATTTGCACTTAAAATGGAAAAAAATGTCACAGACAAATAGACCCATGGTGCAGCACAGGCTTTAATGTGAACCTGTGTGCGAAATCATGTGAGTTAGTTTTGTCTGTGGAACGTATCCCATGCAATGATTCTGGCATTTCTCATTCTGATCCTATTCAAGTTCATAGTTTATGACAGTGCAAAAAAAACTGTGTTATAGCATGGCTATAATGGCTTGGTCCATTCTGTTATCAGGACTTTTTTGGAATCTCTGTCACAGGAAATTCATAACTGTGAGGCACTGACCTCATAAGGCTAATGTACTAGTGTTAAATTGGGATAACGTTACAATAAAATTGGGTGGATTCTGATGTTATACCATGTATTCAAAGTGTTACCTTGGGTTACCTCGAGACTGTTGACATGTGATGTGAATCACCCATGATCTCTGATCCCTCAAACGGCTTTGCATCAAGAACCATTAATTAACAGCTGATCTAACCAATTGGCTAAGGGATTACTTTGGCAAACCATTGCCAATCACAACAATACAGAGTTACATTCATAAATGCTGCTTAAAATATTACTGGGAAAGTCTCATGTAAAACTTGTTCAGAAACATAATTGACTTTATTGGGGTCAGAGACATCTGGGATGGACCCCATCGCAATATTTTTAAAAAAGAAACTGACGATGAAAAGGACCTTCCAGACTGTTATCAGCAACATGTCCATTAGCCACAGTGTGTCATGTCTGTGTCAGTGAACATTAAGTTTAGATTTTTGACCTGACCTTTCCCCAATAGACAGCGTGTGGTGAATTTTTAAACACTAAATGTGACAACGAAAAGCGCGTACTGTTACACATCTTAAGACATGTGCAGGAAGAATTGGACAAAATAACACCTGAAACAATAAATCACTTGAAATCCTTGTTGTCTGGATGTATTTTAAGTGTGTTGAAAAATAATAACAGCTATACAATGTGGTAAATGCTTTATTATCCCAACTGATTTATTTTGAAATGTGTTATGTTACTTGTACATTTTTTTTAATATTGGTTAGAAGTTGTCCTCCAGACTGCCAACTAACACGATCTTGCAGTTCAAGCAAATGTTGGTTAAGGGTCTTGCTCATGGACCCAACAGTGGCAGCTTCGTAGAGGTTGGATAGTCCAGTACCTTAACCTCTAGGCTACCACAGTAATACATGAATACAGAACAGTTGTATGTTAACAAACAAAATTAAGTTGACCAGACAATATTGTAGGTTCTGTATTTGGGTTGTAAAAACAAAATGTAAACTAAACAACAAGAAATCAAAACCTGCAATTTCCACATGACTCAGTGAGTACTTGAACATAGGCCGAAATTCACAATTCTAAATTATTGGAAATTTATTTAAAATCAATATAACAATAGAATTATTCACATATCCTTGAGGAGATAACAGTGTGCAACTATCATTTTTGTGACATGATACCTCCAAGTAGCTCAGCAGCTGCATCACATACATGACATGAGAAACAGTAATAAAACACTTCATCGTGTGCCAGACTTGGATGAGTAGGATTGTTGCAACTGGAGCATCTGATATGTGTGAGTTTGAATGAAGGCTGTTGCTCAAACTGAAATCCAGCAGAGGCATGTTGCAGCCAAGCCTGGACTGAGGCAGTCAGTGTCTACGTGGCAGATTTGATGGGATTTTAAGCTCCACTTGGAAGACATGAAAAGGGTAAAATGAAAGAGCTGGTGTTAAATTTGTGAGGGGGAAATGAGGCAAAGAAGAGGGACAGGTCAAACCTTTGTTTCCTGCATATACATAAACATTATGAACCAAACTGAAAGGACATTGAACACGTTTTCTTTCTCTTTGTTTAGGTTTCAGGATAAACATTGTTGCATTTCTCTCTCAAACAATGTGTACATCCCTCAGTCACTCTCTAAAATTTTAGGACTAGCAGTCCTAACACCCATTTTTAAAGCCAGTTTAAAACCTTTTTAAGTCCTAATGTTGAACATAAATAAGAAGTATTTGACCACTTTTAAACCAATTGTTATTGACCAAAGTGCTATACATAGGATAAAGAATAGAATGGGAAAAAGTTAGACAATCACATCCATAAAACATAAGATAGCCTTTTATTATCCCACATTAACAAACAAGGGGAACATGTGAGTTAAACAGTAAGCTGAAAGCTAAACAGATCCATAATATAAAACCAGGTGTTTTTACTTTGCCGAAATCCATATGGGTAAATGTAGGACCACACTTATAGATGGAATTGGATGAATCCTTGCCTAATTGTAGGGTGTTCACACTAAACATTTCAACCACCACGAGTTGGTACAGAAGACCCTGAGAATCTAAGAGAATTGATGGGAGATTAAATATGTAATAAAAAGAGAAACAATAATATTAAAGACCTTAAAACAAATAAAAGTAATTAAAAAAAAATAACCTAAAATCAGCAATGACGTAATGCATGGCCTGGTGACTGTAAACATACATTCTGCATTCTGAACTGATTAACCCAAATGTTTAAAGAGCTACAGTAGTCAATGAAAAATGAAACTGACTCATTAATATCTTTCACCACATCCTGAAGGTTTGGCTTAATGATAAATCTAGGTTGCCTGTCAGTGTAACGCCGGGGCACAGATGATCTGTGCCAGGGAGAGCGCAGAAAAACAGACGTGCACCTGTCATTATGTTTCTACCTTGCCAGAGAATCCTAAGCTTCAGCTAGGTATGTGTGATGCTCAGCACAGACAGGGGCTACACCTACATTAGAGAAAATCATAATTATAAACGTCACAAGTATAATCACACATTACTTTGTTTGTTTAACAAATATACATGTTTTGTTCAGATTTGGGATTAATGTTGATGTCCAATGACTAATCTTTTTTTAACTGGTGCTAATATTGTAGAAAATAGTTTTAATATAGCAGAAATAATTATCTCTTTTTAGAAAATGTACAAAAATTGTACAGGTTTACTTTAATCAACAACAGGAAACCTGTATAACACAGACAACATCTGTTGACAGGTAACGCGATGAGCACACATACAGAGTGAGTCAGTAGTCACAGGACACCCTTTTATTTAAGAAACAAAAGGGAAAATGACACATCTGAATATCCCAAAAAGTAATAGGCTATGCTCGAACATGGCCACCGTCATATTGGATCAAGAGCAAGCTTTTCCAGTGGGAAGGTGATCATGTAGCATATCAAAGAAAACCAGAAAATGATTGTCACAGTCAGATTTGTAATATCTATTGTGGTTCAAATGTTAGCAACACAAATTTCAAAACTTTTGTTGCTCGTCACAGGTAACTGAATATAGAATTGACCTGATGTTCGGGGAATGCAGCTGCTGATTACGGACTTCAACAAACGACATCCAGAAAGACTATACATTTCACACATTACTGTTGTATCCCTCATAAAAATAAAAATAAAAACAATAATGAAAAAAAATAATGACTAAAGTAGTCCATTGGAAAAAAAGAAAGGAAGAAAGAAAGAAAAAAAAGAAAGAAAAAAAAATAAATAAATAAATAACCTGACATTGCAGTGAAGTGTAAGTCATCCACTTTACATTTGACTTTTGGATTGTACACTGGATTGGACCACACTCTGCCATTTAATTTTTTCTGGGGTTATAGAGAAAATATTGTTTACATTAGGTTTGTAAATAAGATACATAAAAATCCAAATGGTTAAATATAATACTGGTGAATTTGCACACCTGTCTGCTTTACTTAAATTCATGCTGGGCTTGTCACCTTGAGTATGAGGAGGGCAGCTCATGCGTCTGGGCAGGTTTCTCCCCACGTCAGTCACTCTGACATTTCAACCTTACCACACACACCTGAGAATGGCTAATGTGTGATATTGCTCAGGGCTAGTGATCAGAGCGATCAGAGATCAGATCTGTCAGGAGTGCATGAATAAGTAAAGGACTTTGGGACGTCAGAAGATCCATCCAGACTATAGCTGTTATAACCAAACAGTTTGGCCACTTACATGCATCCAAGTGTAATCTGACTGCATATAGCACATATACTGCATATCCTAAGTTTACCATGCATCAGGTGGTAGCTTAGCAAGACTTTAAAGACAGAGGGGTGAACACTCTACAGTCCCTTTATTCATCCTGTAATTTAAAGCTTAACATCTGTATTTAGTCTGACTTACTAACCATTATTTGTTTCTTTTTCTTTTCTTTCCTTTCATCCTTCCTCATTCCTTTACTAAAAACATTGTCTTTTCTAAAATTGCCAATATGATCCTAATTTATCTTCGAAGAAATAGCAAAATAAATCTTCTTCCTTTCTGTTTTTCCTTTCTGCTTGTCGACCTTCCTTGCCTTTTAACTCCCACCCCCCCTAATGTCCCCCCTTCATTCCTTCTTTTTCCGTTCTCTCCTTTTTCCTTTTTTCTTCCATCCTTTCTTTGTCCTCCTTTCCTTCGGTTCTTCTTCCCTTCCTTCCATTCCTTACTTTCTCTCGCTCTTCCTTCCTCAACTTCCCATTCCTTCCTTCATTCCCTCATTATTTCATTCCTATTTCCTCCAGTCCTTTCATCTTTCCTTCCTTCCCTCCATCCATCATTACCTTTGGAAAAAAAACCCAAAACAAAGCACATACAAACTGTGCGATCTTTTTGGTCAAAATAAAAATGAATGTTTTGAAATATTTTCCCTAAATTTCAACTTGTGAATTTTTCTGTAAGATATTCTTTCTGTTCTCTTCTTTCTGTTACTTTCCCTGCATTTTGTTTTTCAAAAAGGTTTTTTTAAAAATTAGTTTTTTTCAACTACTTTTGTCTTTAAGCAGCAAAAGACTATCCTGCAGAAAAATAACACACTGGGTTCTTATCAAAATTTTATTTAAAAAAATGAATGTGATTTAGAAGTATGTCTTACAGTATTTCATCTTTCTTACTATTTTTCTTACACCGTTCTTCACTCTAGTTCTGCTGTCTCTGATAAGCACCATGGTCCCTAACACCCTTGTAGTGGCCATCTCAACACTTCTGTTTTTTTTTTCAGTCAGCTTAAAGATTTTCAGGTGGGATTCACAGCTTGAGTGCAGTATTGTAATTACTGTGCTCCTGCGGTGCTCTTTTGGAAATGACAGTGATTAGGTTTATTTACTCTGGACTGTGTTTTGGCTGGGAATGGTAAAGGGGAGTTTTTGCATGAGGTGTCTTTCTCCTGTGTGGATAGTTCTTGTGGAATGTGGAATGTGTGTTGCTATGAAAGTTATGTCAAAAGATCTTTAGCTGGTGCAAAGGAACAGTGATAAGGACTCCATTAGCCACCATTTAGCCACCATTGGATGGTGGTTTCCAAAATCAAATTATGGGTATAAAAATTACCAGACTCAGACAATGTGATAAAGGCAATTACTATTGAATAAAACATACAGATAAAGCAAGTTATATTTAATAAATACATGACTATGTTTACACCTACATTACAGTAAAATAATCAGCATCATTATAGCAGGCATAAATATCTAAACACCATTAAAAATTAGATATAATACATTTAGTATTTCGTTTTTTCCTACTGGGCCAAATACAACTCCAAATTAGTAAGGAACAGTATGGGAAGTGGAGCAGTAAGAAATTACTTTGTGTCTTATGTCATATTTCTTCCTCTTTACTGCATAAGCTAAACACCTGTGATCTTTGATCCATCCAGTGGCACTGCATTAAAAAAATGGCATTCAGAAATTGGCAGCACTTCTCTGGGCTCGAAGGCATTCAGAAAGAACTTCATACAGTAGAAATGTGTATTTTGGTTAGACATATCAGTTTGAAAGAATGGCTATGGAAGGAGAAGGTATGGCTACTGGACTGGTTGCAGTCCTGAATTTTGAAAAGAAAATGCAACACCATGTGTGTGTAAATAAATAAATAAAATATATAGCAAAGGCAAGTTTTTTTTAGAGGGAAGGTGGTCATGTAGCACGTCAGAGCATGATTACCACAATCAGATTTGTAATATCTCTTGTGGTTCAAATGTTATCAACAATTTCCCACAGCACTGTTGGATCCCTCATAGCCAAATTCAGAGAAACCGTACCTAGAAACCACGTAGTGGTTGTCTGAATAATACTTCCGACCAAGACACACAATAATTTTTGCAGCCTCTGGGAAAAGTTCAAATACGCTGTAAACTTTCTCTAGATTATTTGATATTATTTTAATATATATTTAGTGCAAAAAACAGTGCATCCTAAAATGTTAGTGATATCAGCCAACTAAAGAAGAAAACACTGAAAACCATGCGCTTAATGCATTTATAATAAATGGCAATGCTTATTACTCACTGACCAATATACCTGAACAGCTGTTTTTCAATTTCAGCCCAGGTTTTATCCACATTACATTGATTCAGTGTGAGCCAAGTGGGTGACAAAGATCAGCGACTTATTCAAAATGTTAAACTTTATACAGTCATATTGAAAATATTTTCCAGAAAATAAATGAAGTTTATTGCAATTACATGTTTTGTTATATACGTGTTTATTTCCTTTTTGGAACAACATTCGCTTTCTATAACCATCAACACATTTCTTGCACCTCTTAGCTGTGATTTTGGACCACTCCAAACTCTTATTTTGCAAACTGTTCTAGGTCTCTCATCTTTGAAGTGTGCCTTCTCCCAACAGCAATCAACAGCAATGTTAAGATTAATGGCACTACATTTCCAAAATCCTGTGTTCAGATTTCATGATGCCTTGCACACAGTCAAGTGCCAGAGGCAGCAAAAGAATCCCAAAACATCTTTAAACTTCCACCATATTTGACTGTAGGTACTGTGTTCTTTTCTTTGTAGGCCTCAGCCTCCACTGTTTTTGGTAAAAAGTCATATTCATAGTAGGTAATAGTCTGATTCATAATGATGTGCTTTACCAAAAAGCTGTATCTTGGTCTCGTCTGTTCACAAGACGTTTTGCCAGAAGGATTTACTTTCCAAACTGCAGTCTAGCTTTTTTATGTCTCTGTGCCAGCATTGGGGTCCTCCTGCCATAGAGTTTTATTTCATTCAAATGTCGACAGACATTTTATCTGTTTTCAGGTGTGATTTGTATATTGTCCACACATGTTACTTGCCTGAGGTGAGTTTAAACGAGCGTCACATGCTTGAAATAAAGGTATTTACCCACAATTCTGAATAGGTGCAATTTTGTCCAGCCCATTTTTGGAGTTTTGCATGAAACTACCGTATATCATGCTTAGTTTTTTTTCCTGTTTTTTATATTTTGTTCCAATACACACAAAGAAAATAAATATAAATATAAAAATACTTTTCTTGAAATATTTCAGGGTGTACCAACAATTTCGGCCATGACTGTAGATACCATTTATATTGTGTTTTAAGTATGCAATACAACTCCATTAGTGGTGGTCTGGAAAAGATTGGTTCATTTACATGATTAATTATGGAGAAAAATCTCTCTGTACTCATTTCACGCTTGGGGTGACTTCTGGAACAAACTTCCTATGGGAATTTTCCAATAGGAAGAAATAGAAATAGGCTCCCACTTTTTCTGGAACAAAGTTTGACTGTTTAGCTGGCAGGGTCAACAGTTTTTGTTGTTCCTGTATCTCCTTGGAAAATATGGTTTTGGATGTAAAATCTGAATGTAGCAGACTATTTACCGTAATTACAAGCAATTTTAGTTTTAGTTTCCTACAACACATCCACTTTTTTAGTTCTCAAGAGCCTGTTATTATGGCTCTGTTTATTGTGATATCGTATGAAAATTGATTAAGATTGAATGAGATAAGGATGATTATTATTATATTATGCAAACTATGACAGGATAGGTTCCAGCTACATTCAGTTGTTATATGTGTCATTATGTATTTAATTCAGTTTATGTAGTTTGCATGTCTTATTTTTGTACCGGCTACTGTTTCACATAAATTGTTGTTTATTTTTGAATATGTGCTGTGACCAGTCACATAAGCCAGCTTTGTAGAAAATGCCAAGTTGTGGACTTGCTTTGCCTCTTTGTGCAAGTGTCTGTGCATCCATCTGGCAAGTAATCTTCCTGGATCTAACGAAAAGCCATGTGTTTTATTGGAGACCTCTCTCTGTGTGAGGATGTGTGTGCATTATACTTCTATGGTTATGTGTACTTTTCTGACAAATTTTTCCTCTGCAGATTGTAGTCTCAGAAAATGAAGGGCATTTTGGCTACAGGCAAGAAGATTTGGTTTTGGTTGTTTCAAACACAAACTGCTTGTGGAGCTGCTGAGATTTTTGTTACACAGAGCTGCTGTATGTCATTATGGCTTATCTTCAGTGTATTTGATGCTTTAGAATTTTTAGTACCATTATTTTATTGTTTCGTGAAAAACACTGCCTGTAAAATATGTTTATTTTAAAGATATGTTTGCAGCAGTTTTGTAGTTTTATTATATCAGTGTTGTGGGCAGCCACATTGCTATTAGCCAGGATTTGACTTTTTGTGTAGTTTAAATATTGCATTAAGCACTTTAATACATTAGGTAACTAGTCTAGTCATGTTTATAAAATATGATCAGAATTTGGGCAACTATGCTCAGATCAGATGGAAAACCCAACTCCATAAAGAACATCTATTACTTATTCATTTCTTTCAACATCTCATTCAAATTCCATGGCCATTAACATGGAGTTGGGACCTTCTATATATAGAAAGACCTCCACTCTTCTGAGAAGGTTTTTCTTAATAGATTTTGTAACGTGACTGAGGGAATTCTATTCAGGCACAAAAAATAGACACCTGGCACCTGATGACATCCAAGTACAGAGCATGGCTTGATTTGACCCTTTAGGTAAGAAGGAGCTGAGCCAAAAGTAGGTGAGCAGCTGGGTTCTGATTCGGACAGCCATAGGGAGCTGGTGAAAAGAACATAGTAGTGGGGTGACAGGACAAAATCAGAAGTATGATAAATTGAAAACCAGACATGCTATTAGTTAGTTGCAGGGGTCTGATTGTACAAATGGGAAGACTAAAGATAGCTTCAAGAGAAGAAGGGTGGACTGTTTGGTCCCGTTACAAGCACGAACAGCTTCCACAGCCTCATTGTTCACCATCCAGACACAGGTGGTACCTTCACTACAAATCCCTCACTCTGCCCGGAATATTTCCAGGTGCTTAGCAGAAGGAACACACCACCATTACATGTCCTGCCTTCGTTTTTAGTGGTGTGATGAATAAGAAGCTTGGACTGCTGTGGACTGACATCGTATCATCTTTAATTATATTTCCCGGATCTGTTTGGGATCCGGCAATGGTCAGGTTCAAGTATGGAAACCTTGTGGTGAGTAATTTAGTCCTGCCTTTACTGTGGAGCGACGCACTGCCACAACTTCTGGTGTGATAAATGATTATCTAAAGGCACAGCTGCAGCATCTGTGGGCAAATGTGCCGTAGCTCATCTTGTATCCAGGCTAGAGGTGGCTTAACAGGGTAACTAGAGCCTCCTTTCGATTGTACAATTTTCTCCAATAAACCTATTTATATATTGTAATGCATCAGCATAACATACAAAGTTTACTTCGATTCAAGCAAATCTTTTTTGGTATATTTTTGTTAGTGAGTGTGACAGGCAGATGGATACACAGCCTCTTCCTCAGCATTACACAAACATGGCAATCCCGGCTGCACCTCTCTATTTTTAGGCTTTGGCCATTACACAGTGCTTCATCAAAACCTTTTACCCTTGAAATATGATGACTGTGGTGTTTAAATGGACATCAACTGACATTGAAATACCCGCTTGACTCTGGCAGCCATTGTGTTATATTAATGTGTTGAACTAAAGCTAGTTGAAGTAAGATTGAAGTATCTTGGTGGACTGGATTTGTACAATGTAATCATTGTATAAATGTTGATGAGGAAGATCTTTAGTTAAGCCTGACAAGCAATACAAGGGAATAAGCTAGGATATATACACATATGACCCAAAGCTTTATGGCCATCTGGTAAAGAGCAGTCTGTGCTCATTCATTCAGTGAAAGCTTTGAATTTAATATATCACATAAATGATGATGCCATGCATAACTTGACGCCACCTCTGGTCTAGTGACATGGCAACCACAGGTTGTCCCCCACCAGAGTGAGCACTGAGACCTACCACTGAAACCTCTGTCATATGTGTTTCCAACCTTCTGGTCCAACACTTTCAGTCTATCAGGTGCCAGACCATTCTAGTCTATTGTGCACTAGGCTCCTGGAAAAGCAACTTTGTAACTTAGAGACCTCTCTTTGCCAGTGTTGGGAAGTAGAACACTGGTTCTGAAATTTGAGCATCAGGTTTGTTGCCTGCCTCTGTCTGCTGTGGAGATGGATGCATGAACGACATGGTCGGATTAGAATAAAACTATAAGAAATAGTATATGTATAATCCCAACTACAGAATGTTACGGTCTTTGCTGGAATTCACTCATATACCTCTAATACCAGAGGGGATTCCTAATAATATTTAATTACCAAATGTACCTAAATAATTCTTAAACTTGCAAGGTGCTACAGATTTTTCATCTGTGTGAGTCACACCATTTAGCCAAAGGAATTAAAGATCTTTGAACATTCATCTAAATTAGGCATTAAACTAAGACTCTCAAAGCATGATTGCTAATAAGCCAGCAGTGTTAGAATTGGATAGGTATTGATTGTGACTCTCAATGTGCTGATTCATTCTAGAAAGATTCTAATTACCTTTTTAAGTGAGTCCATGTTTTTATTCATTATTTTCTAGTTTAAATGTTATATTGTTTATCTGCGTTAACACTCCTTGCAGTAAAGCTTTTCTTTAAAATATGTGCAATATAATAATGTTTAACATAAATCTAAATTAAATGTCTAAGCATTTTACTCAGGCAGTTTGTCAACTTGTACCAAGACCTATCACCTTACTTCAAAGCAGTTTAGCTCTGTTTGACAGCACATACAGTGCATCCGGAAAGTATTCACAGCGCTTCACTTTTTCCACATTTTGTTACGTTACAGCCGTATTCC
>JAUZSV010179565.1:0-13002 GCA_034780495.1 Parotocinclus cesarpintoi
ATTTTTTTTCCTCCCTCCTCAGTAGATTCTTAAGTAGGGACATCCGAGGAACAAACAATTAAAAAAGTCTGGCTTTAAAGCTTTTCTCACCCTATCCCTATCCCTATCCCTATCCCTATCACAATGCCTGGCACATTGTTCTTGAAGCTCCTTTGAAATATGTAGCGTAGCGCACTCCTTTGTGTGGCGGGATAACTTTCAAATACTGTTTCTAGTAAAAAGGTTTCTAATTCAACTGAAATATTTCAAAATGAATATCCCGTAATGAAGGGATTGTTCGGGTAATCGCCGTTTTCTTTTCTGTTCTGAATGCGACGCCTTGGAAACCTCTTATAAGAGCGTTCTCAGTGAAATGTCGTGCTGCATCAAACAAGACAGAAGGAGAACATAACTGAATGTTTGATTGGCTGTTGGCACCATTGGTCATTTCAGCGACACAAACAAAGTCATCTCCACACTAGTCCTATATACAGCTCACAAAAATAAGGGGATACTCCGAAATGAAAGCTCTAAGAATAAAATATCCCCTCATTTTTGTAAGCAGCGTATATATACTCAAGTCAGTTTGCAGTCAGGAATTAACCTAACTTGTACGTCTTTATACTGTGAAAGGTAACCGGAGTACCTGGAGTAAACCCACGCAGACGCAAGAAACTCAGAAAGGTCCCGCACGTGTGCAGTAGCTTATCCTTCTTGGCTCCACGATGCATCGCAGCAAACATGTGAACCCTCAGTGTGTCTTTAGTTGTTTTTTGCGATAAAGACGACTCGATAAATCTCATTAAAACAGCAATTTAGATATTATCGTAACACACGATACACCACTAATGGCAGACCCCTATCCGGACAGGGAGAATGAGGACAGCTGTCGTTTCAGGGCTGTTATTTTGAACAGATTTGAAAGCAGAATTACATTTGCGCTGCTCGTCATTTTGTTGGCAGCGTATAATTTTTCGAGAGCTCGGCAATACCGTTTGCGAAAGAAAAGGGTGAATATGGAAATGTCCTTTAGGCGCAATACACAAACTTCAAACGGTACAGCTGTTGACGACTTGTTAGAGCATGACAGCTAGCACACATGACAGCAGCCAACAGTGTCATCAATCATCTCAACAGGCATGAGCACAGGAATAGAGAGCAGACCTGGACAGGTTTTTTGAAATAATGTATCCTCATTGTGCATAAAGCCCACACCCTGGAATACATCCATCTCTGTCTGGGGTCAAAAAAGACGATCCTTTAGACTCGTTGTTTACCTCTGACATCGTTATGCCAAAGTTAGATCATTATTAGTGCTCAAACATTCAAGCAATTCACCGAGCTCCATCATTAGCAGGCCTGTTTCAGTACTGGGTGTATTATATTAGCATGCAGATGAGGCACGGGAACGAAACACACTAGCATCTTTCAGCTTCTCCATCAAGCTGGAGTCTGTTCAAACCTAGATATATTACCAAAGCATTTAGCTCAGGCACCAAACGTGCAGCATTTGCATTTGACATTTTTCCCTTAGCGGCTTTCTAATAGCCGTGTGCAAACTGAGGACATTTTATTCCAGGCACACACTGCATCTGTTATTTTATTTTATTTTATTTTATTTTTTAACCTAACATAGCAAATACAGTCGGTTATCTTCTTTCATAGTCTTTGTTTTAGCGATGGAAAGGCAATTCGAAATGGTGACTTATGAAATCTATATTTTGGGAAAAAAAAAAGGGTTCACTCAACCCTTTTTATTACTAAAGCGTGGAGGTAACAGGTGCACCCCTGGTCTGTGCTGTGTTCCACAGACCCAGCACTGAGGTGGAACATAGGAACATGGTTGAAAAAACAAACAAAAAACAAATATATATATATTAGCTTTTTCTGCCTTCCGGTGGAAGCCAAAGGTATTGTTCTGTACATTACATTTTTTTTCCAGATTCACTTTAATTTAATTGTTGATTAAATACATTTTATTTTTAAATACATTTTCAATTTCAATTCCAGAATTTGAAAAGTGCTTACAAATAAAGATTTATTAATTTTTTAAAAAGTAGATTCTTAAGTAGGGACATCCGAGAAACAAGCAATTAAAAAAGTCTGGCCTTACATCCGAAGCATAGCCATAGCCTCTCCCCGTCATACTCCTGACTTTTAAAGTAACGAGTACTCGACTGCCAAAATGAAGCTAATGCCAGTTGGCAGCGTATCAGCGTAGCTCCCAGTTGGATGGGCACACTTTTAAGTTTGGACTTTTTAGCCAAGTTAAAGCAAAAAGACTCAAGGACTTATGAGCTAAGTTTCTGGCTTGTTACACAGTTCAGGGGGCCATGTCACATGCTGTTATTTAGGGATATGCTCATAATACTATTCAAAGTACTGGATATGTCTCATCACGTCTAGAGCAAGGTTATGCTATTTTGTTGTGTGCAGTTTCAGCTTTTTAGCTGCTGATCCACATTTAGGCACTGAGTCCTAAATGCAGGAGATTATGCAGGCCTATTCTGGTACCCTCACAGTTGAGTGGCCTCTTTACGTGAATGGAACATAAAGTAATGAAAGGCTGCAGTGGGGAAGAGCTGCTAGTACAACGAAAGGAAAATCCAACCGGCCACAATATTACCTATTGACTAATTGTTCCTCTCTGATCTTTCAGCTTTCATACACTGTTCACAAAAATGAGCTGATATTCCATTCCTTCTGACCTCCCCAAAATATATCCCAGGGAGCTCACAAAAATCGTTTGACCTGCTTGATCGTTAAAGAGTTAAAGTGTGTCTCTGAATTGGTTATTCAAGCCATTTCACAGATAAATGTGTGAATATTTACCTTAATCAGTAATATCAGGCTATATATATATATATGACAGCGTATAAATATCACGTTTGACAAAGTCAAAGATGTGGGATTTTGTTCCCCCACGATATGTTCACACCATGTAGCAATTCTTTGGAGATTAGGACACAGGACAGTTTCTAATAATTTTGCTCAACATTAATCACGAGATAAACAAATAAGATTTATAGATCCCATATGTAATTGGTAATTGTCATTGTTATATTTTAATTGATTTGGCGAACGGCCCTTTTTGTGGTCAGCAACCACAAGGAAGGAGTAAAATTTACTTTTTTTTTGGAAAATAGCTAATTAATAATTAATTATAGCATGCTTCAGGTGTCATCCAGTATTTATCATATCAGTATCTGCCATAGGTTGATTACATTTCTCAGTGGTGTGCAGACCCTTCTAACCCCTTAGAGAAGGGTTAAAAAACAGCTGTATGTCAAATGTTATTAAATATTTATCAGAAACATCATTCACAATGCTACCCTGCTTTTCTTGGCTGCTATAGGACGCACATGTGACCGAGCGTTATATTAACCAATCAAAACGGCTCACTAGAGTGGCTCCTGTTTATGTGCCTGTGGACCCCTTCTGTTGATATTTCAAGTCTCCGATATTTGACCAATCCGATTTATGATTTTGACTTTGGGGTGGGTGGTGCCCATATCCACCATATCCGTCTACCCCTTCTGGGCATACAGAAGAAGGTGCTACGTCGTTCTCGTTCACAAATAAATGTCATAGTCTGTGTGCATGCTCATTTATCCAGATAACACAAAAATAACAATATAAAATGATTGCAAGAAAACTTTTGCCATAATGCAGTCTGCCATAAAGTCTGCCTACAAAGTAAAAGACCACGTTGTGGCAAAGGAACGGAGTGTGGACTTTAAATAATGCAACCTTTGTCATTTGTAGTCGCATTCGTGCGTTGCTGATCTGTATTTTGAAATCCATACAGAAGTATAAATTCAAGTCTAAATTTAATTTTTGAATGTATTAAGCATTAACAATGGGTGTGTGTGTTTATTCGGGGTTGGAAGGGGGTGTTTTAGAAGGGGTATCCATTGTATGGACTGCACGTGGTGCAAGGGAATAAAATTCCAACGTTTACAACCGGCATTGAAAACCTTTCCTAACGTTATCGGGATGACACCAGGGGAGGACATGGGGAAGTCTGTACATGCATTAAAGTGTGTGTGTGTGTGTGTGTGTGTGTGTGTGTGTGTGTGAGACTGTAACAAAAGTGAACCGGACATACATTATCTTTTGTTTAGCAACTTGGAGAAACTGTGTCCAGAGGAACACATCAGTGTTGCTTTCAGCCCTGTCATATGAAGTGTGTATGTTTTTTTTGTGTGTATGAAAAGCGTTCATGCCCTCTGAGCTGTGGAGATTCAGCATGACATTTACTAAAGATTTATGCTGAATTATGTAAAGTGTATGAGGCGCTGAACGGTTGCCACAAGGCTGATCTGCTTCACTATGAAACCATCATGTTTCGTTCATTTTGTTTGTTTTGTTTATGAGCATCAGTGGCTGTTCACAACAGGAGCAAAGTTACACTCATACTACTGATACTACTACGACCAGTTAACCATGAAGAGTGAAGAGCGGATTACCTAGACATGCAAACTTCACATGTGCAGAGGTGTGCCTTTTGAAAATACCACGTATTTCGAGCAACTTTCATAGAAACGTCACAGGAAGCTGCATATACTCTTGTCTACTCTGTGAAACGGCGCCCAGTCTAGGGTCCTTCCTTTTAGCCCTGCTTGTCCCTGGGAATCTGGAGAACAGTCGTATACTTTCTACTTTACACATGTTCGAATGCTCATTAACACAAATATCTAATTAATCAGTCAAGTGGCAGCAGCTTACTGCACTAAGGGTTGTAGAAAAACAAATGCAAAAAAAAATGCAATTTACAGCTTGTTACACACAAACGCAAGTAACTTTGACGTCCCTGATCAACCGAGTACAGTCTCTGGTTCGTATGCAAAGCTAACCAACACACACACACACACACACACACACACACACACACACACACACACTGTGTACAAATCGCACTCTATAACGCTAGCCTTTGCTCGTGGCTTTGCAGTGTTAATTGGCTGTTTATTTGTAAAGTTCCAATTAAAAATTCTATATTTAATGGATTTTATTTAATTGTATTTAGATGCAATTCTAATTGAAGTGTTAAGACCTTAGTCATTATGAAGGGATTTTGACTGGATGGCCTTTAAGCAGCACGTCCCTGTATTTAATGCTATTTCTTTATCATACACAAAACAATAACACTGCTTACGTAATACATTTTATATCAAGTCTCGCTCTCTCTCTCTCTCTCTCTCTCTCTCTCTTTCTTTCTCTCTCTCTTTCTCGCTCTCTCCCTCTCTGCTTTTATGAATCATTAATACCTGGTGTTGAATTAATACGGTTGTGCTATTGGGAATAAATTAATATCAAATGCTGACAGGTCTCTGTCTGTTATGCAGATCTAATTGCTTTAATAACATCCGAGACATGGGTCTGCAGGACAAAAAAAACCCCTTGTGGTCTGTAGATTTGCCTTCTGTTCCTTCTGTCTCTTTAGAATGTCAGACACAGGGTTTATGTGGGATGAGTCTAGTGATGGAGTCAGGACTGACTTAAGAAGGTGCACCCTTGGATTATTGAAGGCGATATTAAAAGGGGTGGCATTGAGGCAAGACAGAAGGTGAGAAACTCCCAGCACGGGGCTCCTTGTTCTTGTCGGTGGCTCCTCGGGAATTCACACCAAAAGAAGACAGTTGAAGTTAAGAGATAATGACTTTTAAACAATAACTGGAGCTGTCATGTGCAGTAGTCAAAATCGCAGCGCTAATCTGTCACTTCGATGAGCTTCGCACTTGATTTTGGGCAGGTTCTCGTCCCTACACCAGCTAACACATGATCTGCAATTCAGTGGTTGTACAGCTGGTCATGCTGACCACCTCAGGAACTCTGAACATTACACTTTCATAAGTTTCAATACCACCTGCTTAACTGAGTTACATACAGTACCCCTAGGCCTGTTAATCATTTCCTGCAAGCTTTCTGTCCTGTACGTGTGTGTAATGTAGAGCAGCATGCAGTGTTTGCTGAGGGCCACGAGGCCGCAGTGCATCCGTAGCCAGCAGAGTCGTGATAGAGTAAAATATCACTCTGTGAAAGCTTTTAAATGAAAGGTGTTTTTATAAAGAAAGCCTGAGGAGGAGCAGAGATTGATAGGAATAGATTTCCTCTCAACAGCAGCACCTGCTGGACCAGGAACCTGGCGCCCAATCAACTTCACTGAACGATGACTGCTAGACAGCGGCCAAAAGGAGGGTAGAGCACAAGAAAGGGGGGAAAATAAGGGTAGAGAGACAATAAGAAAAGGACAGAGGGACATAGAGAGAGGATGAGAAATAAGAATAAGATAGAAATGAGTGAAATGTGGTAGAGAAAAAGAGAAAGACAGTAAGCGGAGGGAGGCAGAGAAAGAATAACATCTCCATGACTTAGTTATCAGGAGACAACGTCCCTCCAATAACTTACCGCTGAGGACTAATTATCTTACATCTATTATATAACTAATTTAAATTGTATTATTTACTCATTTTTACTATTACTACAGGTTAATTATTCAATGAACATCTAGGCCACCCAAGCAGGTCGGGACCCTTTTTGAGTCTTGGTCCTCCCAAGGTTTCTTTCTTCTTTATTCAGGGATTTTCCTTTCCACTGTCGCCCTAGCCTTGCTCAATTTGGGATTGGCCTTTTAAGATCATATAAGATTGTAAAGCTGCTTTGAGACAATGCTACGTTGTTAAAAGCGCTATAGAAATAAATCTGACTTTGACTTAACAGAGATCAAAGTTGGTAGTGAGATTAGAAGAAAGAAATACTAAAAAGGAGAGCGGGAGGGGGCTAGAGAGAGAATTCGAAATAGATAAAGGGTTAAAAACACACAGGGTAGGCAGATAAATAATAAAAAAAGAATGAATGAGACCGAGGACTCAGTAGAGAAAGTAAAAGAGTAAATGGGAAGGGGGAGAGAATAATAGTTGTATAAATAATAGTTGATCAGGACTAAGAAAATTTGGGTGCCTAAGGTTTGTGCTTTAGTCTAATATCACTGACAAATAAATAAAAAATATTATTTTAGTGTCCAGCATCACGCAATACAAATATATTTACAGTATTATTTGTATCCAGAGCAACTTCCAAAAGTGCTAATCTCCTTAGTATCCATGTCCTCAAGCTGACACAAATAAATAACACCCTAAAAGATAAAGGAATAAAGGAATAATCCTGACAGGTTTTATTCCACCAACTGGTGCAGTACTGAGAAAAGTCTTGAACTAAGGAAGTAATGATGAATCGGAATCCTAAATGCTGCCCAATAAGAAAAGCCATTGGGCTGATTAGGTGAATAATAGTGATCATGTATAATGTATAACGTCTAATTGATTTAGGCACAGGCACAGACAAAGGGGAGAAAACACTGGAGTTAGAATGGCTATTCATCCACAGCAATTACCTTTCATGTACCAGAACAGTGACTGTAAGGCAAGAGCCAGGGGGAGAGAGCTGGGTGATAGAGCGAGAAAGGCAGCAGAAAAACAGAAGGAAACAACTAAAGGGAAAAACATAGTAAAACAAAGAGGATGAAAAGAAGGAGGCACCAGGAGACTGAGGAGCAGGGTTAGTCGCCTGTGAACATGGCCTTTGAATCTCCGACATACACATATATTCATACCAGACCATTGTACTAGTAGTGAGGAAACTATTGGAGTGAAAGAATAGGTTTATTTGGCACAAAATGTACAATTGAAAGGAGGTTCTATTAACCCTGTTATGCTGCCTCTAGCCTGGACACATGATTTGATATAGTTGCCCACAGATGTTGCAGTTGGGCCTGTAAATCCTCATCCATCCCATCAGCAGTTGGGGCAGCAAAAGCAGGATTAACACAAGGCCTCCAACCCCAAACAATGAACCTGAATTTGTTGATACAGCTCCAGTTCATATCAGTCCAGGTTTGTTGTTCAGGACACCACTGCAAATGAGGGTGTTAGTGACTGCCTGTCGATGGCAGGATATGTAATGGGCACAGTGACAACAAGTTTTCATTTCTGTTCAGCTCCTGAAACGGTCTGGGCAGAAACAGGAGGGTAGTGAAGGTGCCATCTGTGTCTGGAATGTGGACAACAAAACTGTGGATGCTGCTAATGCTTGGATTAAACGATCCTTACTATTGGTAGTCTGTCTGGGCCGCTCGGAGCCTGTTTGCTTTGTGTGTGTGTGTGCCCTCACAGAATTACTGCTCCTAACATCTACTAACAGCTAGATTAGAATGGCCTAAATGGTGGGCAATACGTCAAAACGACCATTCTTTTTTTTTTTCTCAGTCCAATGATGTAATACAAATAATAATAATGCAAATACACTGTGCCAAAAATATAAAGTACCCAGATAGAAATGTCGGATTGCTGCGAAAACTGTCATGCCATTATGTTGCAGGCAGGTATGTAAATGATTAGAGGCATGGCCTTGCCACTGGGGGGTGTAAAATGCCCCCCTCACTGCTCTATAATAAGGCTCTCAGAGGCTACTTTTGGGCAGTGTACCATCTGGTGTGAGATTGATGACTGCTGGTTTGCTGAAGCTGGTGTCACAGCCGGTCTCCTAAATGTTTGATTGGCAATAAATATGGTTTGTGGGCGAACATTATCTGAAAAATTATTCATTATTATTAATGGAAGACAGTTGTATGCCATGCCATTGGACCCCCGGGATGTCCTGCCCCGCGTATCATTACTAGGGGTGATCGGCAGTGAGAAGCGATGGCTCCCTAGATCATCACACCAGCAGTTGAGGCAGTGTGTTGCCAGATTAAATTTCTCATCATGAGGCCTCCGTATTCCACCCTGACAGTCGTTCATGTCATTTAAAAGCCGTTCCATATAGTGTAAGCCTGACTCTTGAACACATCAGTTCTTGTCTTGCAGCTTTTTTCAAGCCAAGTATCATGGCATATTGCATAACTGATCATGCGTTGCACTAAAAGCGCTGCATTCATTAAGCGATTCAATGAAAGCAGCTAAAGGAACCTAGCAGTAGCAGTGAAGCAAATTAAATGTGAACATTTTCAATTACCAGTCACACATCTGTGCGACTGGAGTGTGAGTGGAGGTTGTTACACCGCGAGTGTTTGTGAGAAAACCAGTGCCTTCGGTGGGATTTGACACTGGAGAGGTGAAAGCCGTGTGAAGAAGAGCCAATGCCCTGAAAGAAGCTTTTGCATGTGGGTTTACCACATGTGGGAAAATCCGCGAACTAGGGTCTCTATATTTATTTTAGTATTTATACACTATTTTAGCCGTAGAACTAAACCGAATGTTCGGGTGGCATCGTAGGACTGAAATAAATTCAGTCTATAATGAAACTTTCACAAACAGTAAAAGAAATTTTTTTTTAAAATAATTTTTTATATATTTTTTTATTTTAAAGTTCATCCAATACATGTATATGTATACGTTAATTATACCACACGTACTACACATGTGCAGAACAAGTTCTGCAAAAACCAGAGAAATAGCGAAAATCCGCGATATATTTTTGCCATTAATATTTTTCGAAAACCCACCAAGTCCGCGAAAGGTGAACCGCGAAGTGGCAAGGGAACACTGTACTTTATTTGTAAGTTTTCACAATTTTTTGGCTATACCGTCGATTCCGGTTAATTGGACCACCGGTTAATGGGACAAGCCGCTTATTCGGACCAAATCCTAAAGTACCAAAACAAATCCTATTATATACGTGTAATGTTATTCGCTTTGCTCCCGAGTTTCTCCTCAGCCCTCTACCGCCACCTACAAGTCGTTTCGAGAAAACGTGTTTGCAAATTTATTTTACAATGAACAAAGTTCTTAAGCAACAGTACTTCTTGTTTGTACGTTCGCTATACGTGTAAATCACACAATAAAGGTTCAATAAACATTTAATACGTTACATAGCACGTCCCATCTTGTAACATAGGGCATGTTTGTTTAATCGGACCAGCCGATGTGGTCCCATTAACCGGAATCGACTGTATAGGGTAATTAAGCGTCCCTTTTGTCCTTCCTGATCCCTGACTATGCCTGTACATGATTGTCAGGCTTGTTATGGAAAAATATCGTATCTGCAAATGTGTCTGTGTTTTTGCAGTATCTACACGACATCAGGCCGTGCTTATAACATATCATATCTCTGTCCTCTGTCTCAATCTGTATCCACGACCCTTTAAACCAGTACTGCAGCTTCCCCTTTAAAAAGCGTTGCAGGTTGTTGTTTTTCTCTCTGTTCTGGACTGCATTGTCTCGTGGGAGGCTGAGTCAGTCAGCGCCCGCTGCTCCAAATGCTCTGCTACACCTAAACCAGGAATATGCAGGTCCATGTTTAACACACACACACACACACACACACACACACACACACACACAGCAGAGCTTGCTTTCTATATGTGAGGGATTGAGGGATGGGTTTATAGGATATGAACCGCATGGCCAGAAGTACACTGGTTAAGTTCTTCAAACGTTGACTGGAATTGAGTAAGAATACGTTTTTTTTTACAGTATTATGCTTTGCATGCTGAGTACCTATACATTGTGTTGTAGATCGTCTAAAAAAACTTAAAAAAAAAATAAATTTATTTTTCAATGAACAAAGTTGGTAAGCAACAGTAGTTCTTGTTTGTACGTTTGCTATACGTTACATAGCACTTCCCGTCTTGTAACATAGAGCATGTTCGTTTAATCGGACCAGCCAGTTATTAGGACCAAAACGATCGCTTCCCGATGTGGTCCGATTAACCAGAATCGACTGTATTGTAATTATGAAACCATACCACTTTGGCTGGAGTTAACCAAACATACTGTGTTTATATCTTGTACTTCACTGGGCAACATTTGTGCATCGCTATCACACACTACTTTGGCATGTTGTTTGTTTAGAGGAGGCATTTAGAGCTGACAGGCGTTCAGATTCAGTGTCCCAGTAGATGTGGTTTAATGGCTCTGGACAGACCCTTGATGGCGTCTTGACAAGGAAAGCTTGCTCTGTGCAATCAAGACACCTCCTGGCCCGTCTGTAGCACCGATGGCTGTCAGCTCACCTCTCTGACTCCATGTTCTTCTCCTGTCTGCTCAGACTCAGTGATCCTGAAGTGAGACATTAATGCAGAGAAGACCCGTTCTCCTGCACTCATCCTATGAGGCTGATGACAAGCGCTCACAGAGAAGGGAATGTCGGATATGCAGAAGTGTGGAAAGGGAGATGAGAACGGGCACTTCAGCATTTTGCCATCACACATGGCGCCTGTCATTTGTCATGATTTAGGAAGGAAATTGTCCTTGGTGTCTTTTCCAGATGGCGACTTTTCTCCAAAAAGGTTCCAGCTGGGAAAATCTAGTCGCCCCTTTTTCTTCTATGCAGTAATCTTTTTTGATGCCAGTTTCCCTACGAGAGACCGGGCATTGTGCCAGTCACTGAGCTAAATCCTCTTGTCTATGGATATCTGCAGATCTGCTACTTTTCTGCCCTGCTGCTGAAGCTGTTGACCCGCATGTTATTTGGACAGTGTAGCTGACTGAGCATCTGCTCTCGGCATCGTGTGGCAAAAGGTTGGTGTAACAACCAGAGAACAGCACGATGTGCAGCGAGTGTATGCTCAAGGTTAGAAGGGATCATCCGAGGAAGGCTGTACAGGTGAAAAGCGTCTTAAAATCTGGCTTATCGCTGTCATTGTATGGGCACTAAAACCACTTGCATAGAACAACAGCACGTATTTCTATATTAATGCACTGAATGTTTAAAAACTTGCTAAATTGAGTTGCGGGTTACTCCTTCACATCTGTGTGCCATGCGCCATTCGTGCTGCTCCATCTCCCAACGCGGAGGTCACGTACAGTTTTGGCGATTCTTTTCTGTGGGAAGTAGCTATGGTTTGCACAAAATGTCACTCAGTTTTTGGAAAATAACTCGCTAGGATGGGCGAGTGGTGCTGTTCCCCAGTTCAGTCCTGAGTTCTTAGAGTTTGGCGTGTTTTCCCCGAGCCCGCATGGGTTTAATTGGGTTTCCTCACACATTCCAAAGATAGGTTTAGGTTATTAGGTTAGGTTGTTAGGTTTATCTGCGTTTCCATAAATGCCTTATTGTGTGAATGTGTGCATGAGCCCTATGACGTCCTGTGTAGGGTTGTTTCTGCCTTGTACCCCTGACTAGGAATAGCGGATAAGACGATGCACGAATAAACGAACTGGCTAGAAGGGTTTGAAAAGTTGCAAAATCTTGCGACAAAATCGACAACTTGGCAACACGACAGCAGCCTTTTTTGGGGTAGCGCATCCATCCCGGACCTACACATGCGACCCTCCACAGTGCACAAGTGCAGTTGTATAAAAATACGATTTAATAATAATTATCATAAGAACGGCAAAGTCAACAGCCAGAAGAAACACAGTAAAATCGACGTAGTTCCCTATGCAACATGGTAATAATTACACAGCGTAACTACACTGCTCACAAAAATTAGGGGACATTTCATTTTGACATGTCCCCTAATTTTTGTGAGCAGTATTAGTGCAGTAAAATACTTAACATCATTACGTTTGAGAATAATATTAAGAGTCCCTCTGTGTTCTGATTGGTCACCTCACAAAATCGTTTGTAATACAGAGCTCAGAACATATTTTAACAAATAAAACCACAACAACCATTTAGTTGAGGAGTTAAGATTTAATCCAAAGTCCAGCAGCTAACTGAGCTAAAATGTGACCATTCAGCTTTGATCTTAGTAGTTTAAAACTTTAACCACTGAGCCTTCACTGTTACTGGTAAAAGACAAACTCTGTTGCTTTCTGGACACAGGACTGGCAGTACCAGAGTCCACTTATCCTAGGTTTAAAAAATCCTGGTTGTAGTTGTGAACTTTCTCAGTAGCTTTATATATATATATATATATATATATTTGGTCCGCTTAATCGGACCAAAGAACGTGAAGAAACTTTCGTCTCTGGCATCACTACTCCCGAGTTTCTCCCCAGCACTCTACTGCCACCTACAGGTCTTTGCCTAACATTTCCATTTACTACAAAAAAAAGCCACAAGTCGCCACTTAGCCAC
>JAUZSV010179674.1:0-13002 GCA_034780495.1 Parotocinclus cesarpintoi
TTGCAACATCAATCATTACTGGCTTGTACAATACTGTCCAAAAGTCTAAGACCACCATTAGATTAGTTGTTTTAGCAATGATATAATGACCATATATAACATACTTTCGACGACTGGACCCAAAAATTTCAAACATTCCTAATTAAGATTCTTAGGACCCAAGGGTCAACTTGGCATCCCAATGAAGCTGCCAAAATGTTGCTACTGCTCACATGTAAAGTATAGTCCCAATGTAGCCTATAGAAGCTGTTTTTCTTTTGATAGTTCCATTTTTTTAATACTACATAAAGATTTAATGTATTATCTGGCAAAATTCTAATAAAGAGACTGAAGTATAAAATAGTATTATCACATATTATTGTGCTAAATAAAAGATACCAACTATTTGCACAGTAAATATACGCACTTGACAAAAAATATTAATCTGTGACTAAAACGTACAGTACCTAAAAGCAATAAACTTACAAATCCAGCTACTTCCTTCACACTATGACCTTTGGCACATCCAAATGCAAAAAATCATTTTAATTAATCTATGATTCGATCTATTCGATCTATGAACCTTGTGACACACCCCACAGGTATTTGTAGCCATCCTTGTGCAATGCCATCTGCAGGACACTGAAGTAATTTTTAATGTTTTAAGCATGTGTAAAATGGAAAGCACAAACTAACAATATAGCTTCAGCCCTATAGGGTTAACCAATGTTTCATTTCTCATCAGTGTTGTTTCATTGCCCTTTGGATATTTGGTTGCCTAGCTCGTATTTGCTAAAGTGTAAATTGTTGCAAACGTTATGAATAATTTAACAGTTGTTTCATTAAGTAGCTGATTTCAATTTTAAATGATTATGTCAATGTGAAAATGACCATAAGAAAGAAGATTGTGAAATAAAATAGCCCCATGTTGCTTTTAATGGCAGAATCTCAGCACCAGCCAAGCAGACAGCAAGTATGTTTTCCTTTAATCTGGGTTAGTCCATGTGTATGTGCAACCAATCAGAAAAGTACAGGGCAGTTTGCAGCATCCCAGTGTACTATTATGAACAGTAGAAAAGTGCCAAACAGGAACCTAGGGTATTGAATTTGGAATAAGCCAGTGGAAAATATACAGTTCTTATTTAATAGCATAAAAAACTCCGGTACTCTGTGCAATGGAAAAATATACTTCTTTGTCCTTGGTAAAACTTTGTGAGCTTAGTTTACAGGAGTTTGCTTTATGGACTCTGCTTAATTAGTTGACTAATATGGCCCAAAATAGCAGTACCTACTGTAACTAATAAAATGGTGCACATAAGGTGCACAGTAGAAAGAGGTGTAAAGTTTCCAAAAGCTGGGAGAGACTCTGTTCACATGTATTCTAAATGAATGGGACAAGGTTATTTGACCAAGGTGAAAGGGTCATTGTGTCTCTAAGCTTTTTTATGTCCTGTGTCTAGATTGCTTGCAATGATGTCAAACTTTTATTAATAACTTTAAAGGAAATGTTGATCTAGTGGTACAACACATATATAATAGCTGAATTTTACAGAATAATATCCCCATTAAGCACAATATAATTTAATGGGGAAAAAGATGCTGGCCAAGTTAGTGTCCAGACCTTAACTCAATTAAGATGCTGTAGTATGACTAGGTTTGCATATTATAATCCACAATTTCAATAACCATGTACACATAAAAAATAGAACTCACTTATGTGGAAAGTGTGGCAAGTTGCTCTATTATAATAGAGGTTGCACCCCCAACATGGCAAACATCTACACTTTTTATTCCTATTTAAACCTATAAAGAAAAACCTAAAGTGGCTTAATGTATAGTAAACAACTACCTAGGTGTGCCAAACCTCTCTCACTTATTATTGGACATAAGTCCTACATTTGGCAGTGATAAAAAGGAAACAAAACAAAAAGCTAAGTATGACCAAAAAAGTGCTGTTTATGAAACATAATTTTCATCACTATTATACAACTTTCAACAGCGACAATAATAAACATAATATTTATCAATAAGGTTCAATAGGTCAATTATATATGGGGATCACTTATTTTTTCCCAGCTTTAACTGTGAATAATAATTGTACTCAAAGTTGCTTTCCTGGTGGGGGCCACTGTGCCTATTCTCTGAATTCACGTGCCCTGGATGGAATGGCATTCTATTCCAAGGCCAACAGAGGTCACTTGCAGTACTAAGGTATTCATTCCTCCATCCAGCTTCCACCTCCCTCAGGCATAGACAGCAGTGACAGTGTGAGACAATAAACCTGGCCAAAAGGTTTAAAGATGGGTCACCAGAGTGGTGGGCTGCTGTATTAGATTGAGCACCTCGATAAAGTCTAATTGTGTGTTATTAGGTGGAATTCTATGGGTTCACAAACTGTGAACAGCCCCAGCTTAGAACAGATGATCAAAACACACATTCACATATAATGGCAGCTACACACAAGTTAACTTTTCTTCCTTTTTATTTTTTAATTCTGGCCCCTCTCTCTGTCACACACACACACACACACACACACACACACACACACACACAGAAAGAGAGAGAGAGAGAGAGAGAGAGAGAGAGAGAGTGCGCCAGGAGAGTCATGTTGTTTTCATTAGTACCCTATGCGGTTTATGACCCAAATGGCTCTGCTATTGTAAGGAATATGATCCAAGGCCCAAACAGAAACCATAGAAACCACTTTTGTGGGTAATTCTTTTTTGCCCCTTACCCCTATATACACACCATACGCATTGCCATATGTATACACGTGTGTGCTCACGTACTCTTACACTCACACACAGACACACATACATCCTCTTTAGAGATGCCAGTTAACCTAATGCAGGTCTTTGGGATGTGGACGGAACCGGACTAAGCAGAGGAAACACACACAAGCATGGGTAAACCATGCAAATTTGAAAAATGTGAAAAATAGAGTCTAGTAGTAGTGTGTCAAAAGCATTAACCAGTTTGTTATTATGCCACCCATTCAATAATGATCAATTAATGCAAATCCAGTGGCATCAATTCTGTTTATACTTCTTTTTCTAAACATAGGTTTATCAGGAAAAGGGGTAAAAGTGAGTGGTTACAGCTGTGGACTACAAACCTGAAGGTTGGCACACAGTATTCAACTGCACAGTTCTGAGCCTCCCTGGACAAGGTTATATGATAAATGCTGTGAATGCAATGTAAGTGGATGCTGGCTGAAGTGGTTCCACCTTTTCCTGGATGCCTTTCCAGTAGGTTTTGGAACAGGATTGATAGGATTTGCTTTATTCAACCACAAGAGTATTATAGAGGTTACGTTAGACTATGTGGAACTTGCTGTTTATCCCAGAGATATTGAATGGGGTTGACGTTAGGGGTTTTGCAGATCAGTAAATATCTTTAAAAAAGTTAACATTTAGTTGGAAGCTCACAATTCCCTAGAACGACTGTATACTCTAGCATTAAGAGTTTATTCGCTGGAACTAAGAGAGATAACATACAGATAATCACAGATAATTAAGTGAGTCATCACTCTGGAAAACACATGTCCATTGCAAGTCCAGTGGATGTGGATATTGTGCCAGAGTCCAGTGGAATGGCCAGTTTATTAGAAACACCTAAGTAGTGGCATGCGGTCTTGGACCTCCCTTTGGCCTTCAGATATGCAGCAATTCCTTGTGGCATAGGTTCTACTATGTGTTAGATCATTCTGCAGGAATATTGACCAATGAGGATAGAATTGCTTCTTATAAGTTGGAATAAATTAGATGGATGTACTGGCATGCTCTGAACAGATAATTCTACCTCATCCCAAAGCTGCTCTATTGAATTAAGATCTGGGAACTGCAAAGGCAAGGAACCATTGCATGATTACACAACCCTTGTCGCATGATGCATTGTCATGTTGAAAGTGTTCCTCTGCCATAGGACAAGGTTTCCTATTTACTGGATCACACGATTTTTGTACACCTTTGTAAGAACTGCACAAGAACAACACAAAAGGTTGGCAGTTTTAGAAATACTGACTCATTTGAAGTCACTCTGTTCATTCGATTTTCTCATTCTAATTTGGATTCAAACTGCTCAACAGAATTATTTTATGCTGCACTCTGTGGTCATAAATCTATTTTCCATGCAAACAGGGGTATATCATAAAGTGGACTCACAGCGTATATTATACATAGGATTACATAGGATATACATAGGATACATAGAATGATACATAAGATGACTTAGTGTGTGGAGGCTCAGTCATGATTTTCAGTTCAAATTCAACTGGTCTGGATAAGCAGTTCTGAAAAAAGTCAGTGACAGAATTTGGTGTTGCAACTGAACAAAGAAAAAATTTTCACATAGTTTATGACAGACAATGTCTGGGTTGCTTCAGCTAAATGACCGGGGGACACAATGTAGTTGACAGCCCTCATTTCTTTAGAGCTTGAATTTGAAGTGTGGTTCATAGGGTCACTGGTTCCCAATGGTGAGCTTTTTTGACTTTCTTTTTTGAATATGGCCTCTGGCAAGATGAGGACTGTTTGTTACATTGCAATCCCAGGTTTGGCATGCAGAATATACCACAAACTTCTGGGTCTGGTGTGAGAAAAGGGGCCAGGGCAACATAAGAGGTGCAGGGAAGAGACTGAAGGACTAAGAGCAGGTACACGAGTCCTGTAATTGTAGGCAAGCAGAACCCTTGTACCTGCTCCCAGTCCTTTACTCAGGGGATTCTCAGAACTCAGTAAACTTGTGTGGCTGCCTGCTTTTTGTTTGTTTTTTTGTTGCCCCTATAGTTTTCTACTTGTACTTAACAACAATGCCACATATGGTTGACAGGATCAAATCTACTTGGGTAGAAACATGATGAACAGAGTTGTATAAAAATGGCATCATATCACAGTGCCAAGGTCAATAACCTCTTCAGTATGACCCATTCTACTGATCTAAACTCAAACCGTTTCTGTTTCCAATTATTCGCTCCACACCTTCTAATCCCTATTTCAGCGATGTTGTATGACTGCTAGTCGTCCCATGTCACCTCAGTAAGGCTGTATTTCATATTGCTCCATGTTTCTTCAGCTGTTCAGCAATAAGGAATGAGCAGAACAATAAGGCCACGTGGGATCTGAAAGCTTTTTGCTGGCGCTCAGCTCTCCAGGGCTGGAGCACGCTGCTTGGCTGCTTTATTGCTCTCTTGTTTGATGTTCTGCCTTTAATAGTCTAAGCCTTTTTGTCATTATTATAGAGTGTGTGCCATTTGCATTGAGGCTGAGTGGAGCGCTGGCAAGCAGAATGGAGAAGTGTATGTGAGCGAGAGAGAGAGAGAGAGAGATAGAGCTAGAGACAGGGGAAAAGAGAGAGAGAGAGAGAGAGAGAGAGAGAGAGAGAGAGAGAGAGAGAGAGAGAGAGAGAGAGAGAGAGAGAGAGAGATTTAATCTGTCATGGCTGTTTTCATTACTCATGTTAGATGCAACCAGCCACTGATTTATATTGGCACAGTAATGCATTCAAGAAGGCAATGGCTGAACTGAGTGCCCCAGACAATTTGCATGTGTGTGTGTGTGTGTATTGGTGAACATGTAGAGGTGGGTGGGTAAGGTGGAGGGTTCTTTGTATATGTTCCTGTCTCTTTGTCTTTGTGTACATATACGTACGACAAATGATCAAATGGTAGCACTTCATCCACTCATCCATCCTGAGTTGTACAGTCTGACCTAACAATCACTCCACTGATATAAATCCTGTAAGTCTCTTCAGCTATGACAGTGGTCTTTCAGAGGGTAAAAGAGAGACCCAGTGTTTATCACCCTAATTTCCCACCCATCTATTGTGTATGTCACAATTTCAACACATTTTCTTGTACTGAGAAGCAAAAATCAAATTTGCTTCACACTCACTTATAATACAAACATAAAATCCAGATGCCAGACCTTGATGGAACCCATTGGCATCGTATTAAAACATTCCAAATCTGTTTTTACTTAAATAACATAGTAAATTGTGACACTATGCACAATTACCATTAACTTCGATTAATTATAAAAGGAATGCATTTTTTTAATATTCCCCATATTCCCAAGTCATGCATTATGTTGACTGCTGGCTCTTAAGGTGTTCGAGTGAGAGTGAATAAGCAAGTGTGTCTACATGTGCTCTGCAAATAGACTGAAAACACCTCTAGGTTGTCATCTTGCACCCTGTACTTCAAGTTAAGTGAGCGAGGGTGACCTAGAGAACAAGATTCTAGAAACAGCAGTCTATAACACTAACCCATCACTGCAGCAACCCTTTCTGGTCAGATCTCGCATGCCAACACAGCTGAAAGAGTCTGAGGGAGTGAATCTGTTGGGGGATCATCCACACCTTGCTGAACCGGCAAATTGACTTACAACCCATCCAGAGTATTCTTATGTTTGAGCTCTGGGTTCTCTGTAGATGGTTGCCAGAGCCCTCATGACCCTGATCAGGAAAAAAAGTGAGAATAAAAAGAGTCGTCAATAACTAAAACAATTTTTTTTATGGTTCCTCTCTACTCCCAGTATTCAGTGGGAGTAGGCAGAGGTACACGCTGGACAGGGCTCCAGAACACCTCAGGTTTCCATCATCACAGTGCCCAAATGTCTGTTCTAAAAAAATTAATGAAACAGTTTTTCAAATAGATCTTTCATTATTTAAATAGTCAGGATTCTGGAATTGTGTAGCTGGAGATAAACTGCACATATGGCCGCCATGTGAAGAGTCTTTACTATTAGGGCTTTGGTATTATATAAAGTCTCATGGTTGCACAATGCTATAATCATAGCCCTTTCAAATCTTCATAGTAGACACATGACATACAATTAATAAACTCTTAAATGATACAATCTATGCAACTAAGAGTTGCTTCAAGACACTGGTAGGCTGACCACACAAAACTACTACTGAATAGACCAGTACCTTTACCACAATTAATTATCTCTCTCTCTCTCTCTCTCTCTCTCTCTCTCAGCTCCAAAACTATTGGCACCTATTGCGGTGACTTTTAATAATTTTGCAGTCTATACAAATAATGTATGTGAGCTTATATGCTGATGTACTGAAGGTACATGAAGGCTAATGAGTAAGCTTAAGAAAAGGCAACACTGTGAAAATCATGTTCTGTTTAGATAAGCCAGATCTTTCAGCATGCTGGTCTTTCCTTAGTTACTCTCACTACTTAAGACTCATTCCAGACCCCTGCACGAGGAGCCAGTCAGTGTGTTTTTTAAAAAACGATTGTGATAATGCTGGCTAGTAAGCATGTATGTTTGAGATCAAGGGCAATTGTGTGTGTGTGTGTGTCTGGTTAAGACTATAAAGTCTATATGGGCTGCAGGCATCATTTTTATCTGAAGGTAACCACACCTCAAAGCGATATGCTATCCAAATGACATTTTTTAGTGGTAGGAGAACTCTTTGTGTTATTTGAAACAATATGAAAAAGTTCATATTTTGCTTTTTGTTTGTAGAATTTAAATTACTTTTAAGTCAGTCCTTTTGAAAAATGGCTTTAGAAACAATGGCTATAGTGATACATTCTTTATTTGTATTCATATTAAATGTTCAAAATGTCCTCCAGAGATCAATAACGTATTTCTTTCTATCCACCTTTTGTCTCTCTCTACCCATCAATCAATACAGCCATCCTATCTGGCCGCGCAGTGGCACGAGTGGTTGTAATAGTCTCAGTCTTGGAACTGTGAGTTTACTCTGAGTACTCTGGTTTTCTCTTTTCCACGTTCTTTTTTCATGCCATCTTAAAGGCATGCATTAGGTTAATTACTTGCTCTAAATTGGTCAAGTATGAATGTGTCTCACCAGCATCAATGCAACCTATTAAAAAAATGCACCCCCCCCACAATACAAAATAATAAAATTAAATAAAATAAAAACAATAAAAATGGGACAGTGAGGAAAAAGGCAAATAAATACACAGTGTTTTATTGTTATGTTTACTTTCTTTATTTAATTGCAGGCAGTATGAACCCAAAAAACTTAATGTTTCATTTGTTAATATATTTGTACATATATTTTATTACCACGTTGTAATGTTGCCATTTCTTCTCACAACATTTCAATATGACCTGCTCACAGAAATTAGGGAATACTTCAAAATGAAATCTCCCATTATGAAATATCCCCTAATATTTGTGAGCTGTGTATTTGTACCTCAATTTCATTTCCACGTTGTGATGTTGTCATTCCTTCTCACAACATTTAATATATGTCTTTTTTTTGTACTCTGTGTGGCATTCTATTTAGCTTGTTAAAAAAGCATGGAGATCTCTGGACAAAATATCACCTTGGAAGACCTTGGGACTGTGGTGACCAAGTGGTTAAGCCAGGGTTCAAATCCCACCTCTGCCACAGTTGGGTCCCTGAGCAAGGCCCTTAATCCATAATTGCTTGGATTATAAGACTTTTTTCATTGTAAGTCGCTCTGGATAAGGGCAGACAACATCTTCATTTAAGGTTTGCGCCCTTTCCTTTTACATAAATAATTTATTTTTCTCATAAATAATCATGATTACAATCATTTTATTGTTGACGTCACCTGTTTGAGATTACGTCATTATTTCATTTTTAACCTCACTACTTGCCCTAAACTGACCTGTCCCAGTTTTTTTTGGATTACAGACCTGAAGTGCACTAATGGATAAACAAATGAAATGAAGTTGGCCAGAAATGACATTTCTTGGGTTCAAACTGTCTGCAATGAAATAAAAGTACATTTAAGACCCACAGTGTTTTTATTTGCATTTTTCACATTTTCCATACTGTCACAATATTTTTAGGTACACCTTGACTGTGGGGTCATGTATGAAGTTTTGTTGTAAAATGGCTAAAGTTGTCTATCAACAATAATTATTGATATATTGAGCAAGTTCTCTAACTAAAAGCTTTGTTTTGCCTTTTTGCCTTTGATTGTGGGCTTATGAAACACCGTGCTCATAAATTATTTGAATGATTTATCATGGCCCAATTTCTTTTAAAAGAAGCAAGTTTAGGCCTGTGGACACTTAGTCAAGTGTGCAAGACCTAAGCGAACCTTTTCTCATGAAGCAAACTGGCTGGACTTTTTTTCATTCCCCCACCCCTTCAGAACTGCAGGCCATAAATTGTGAAAGCTGGATGGAGAAACCATATGGCTAATGAAATGAAACTTATAGTGACAAGCAGATGTAGTGATTTGTTACAGTAATTTTAGTAGCATTGAAATTCATGGGCTTAAAGACCTGTGGCATATGCGGGACGCTTCTAAGCCACATATAACAGAGAATTGCAGCTTTCCCAGGCTCTTTATCAGCTGAATTGGACCTCTTTGTGTCAGGCAAAATCTCAGCTAGAAACCCTTCAAACGCATAAGTACTGCCTTGTGCCTTCAGTCCAATTATCTGCACCCTAAAACGCACCGAGTCTGAAGCCAGAATAGTACAAAATGATCAAAGCAACCACACTAATACAAAAGGTTAACTTTTAAAAAACAAGTAGGCTGGATAGCATCAAATTTAGTCTAGGTGATATATTTCCTTTTCCTTTAGGTGTCTTAGCGATTGGGGTCACTTTGATTGATTGTTGTCCTGTTCATCTTGGTTAGACAGTGCAGAGTGAATTTTGTAAGGACTAAGATGTGGCTGATACATGACACCAGTACACATATGGTACCCAGACAGAGAGTAACATATATGGGATATATCCAAAAATACAATTCCCCCTATCACACACCTTTTTCTAAACAACTTTGCCAATGCACATTCACATCCCACCTCTGTCTCGTGTTTTGAAGTGATATTTTAGGCCGGTTGCACTGTACCACGCCAGAACAAGACTCCCTCCCCATGTCCTCACTGGCCTGCGCTCACATTGTGTTTAAATGTTCTGGAGCAGAGCGTATGTTACTTGTGTGACGTTTATTTATTATGTTCATTGATTATGTAACACAGCAGTTTTGGGTTTCTCATGCAGCGTGGATAAAAAGATTTTTATGAAGGCAGCTGACTTTCTGTTGCATGTTTGGGCAGGGATTAGTGATCACAATACATGCATACTGTCTTCAGATGTGAGTCCTGATCTGTGCTCGTTAACCGGGCCTGAGCATGGTTCAGCGTACCATGCCCCAGCGTGGTAGAGAGAAATCACATTAGCAAAATGAACTGCACTTTGGGGATCAAATGTGTCCGTGCATGGTACAGATCACCGAATTTGAAAACACCCTAAATAATAATAATTTATAAAATAAGGACAACCCTAATGATAAACAATAATGTACACTCACCAAAGCACTTTATTGGAACACTATACTAATACTGGATAGAATCTCCCTGTTGTAGCCCTCCTGCCTCCCAATTGTACAATTGAGTGATTATCTGAGTTACTGTAGCCTGTCAGCTTCAACAAGTAAAGACATTTACCATTGTCAATTCTCAACAATAAATTGTTTCTGTTTGTAGAACTGCCGTTTACATGATGTTTTACTTTATTATACCACTCTAAGTAAACTCTATTGATGGAGATTGTTGCGCATGAAAATGGCCACACAGACATGTTGTGACAATGCAAACTTCACACAGGAACAAGCTGCATGGGCCAGGATTCAAACTTGGGTCTCTGGATCTGTGGCTACACCTCTGGATCTGCCTGTCACCTCCATGTCTGTGTTTTTTAGTATGGGTATCTCCTACATCGCAAATACTTGCATTCGGTTAACTGGTTGCTCTCAATTGCCCCAGTGTGACTAGTACCAATATAGCCTTGCACATGTCATAAATAGCCTTGGATGCTGACCTGACATTAAGTAAATGAATTACCCAAACCAAGTAGACTTGAGTTTTTATGAACTCTTAAGTGGCCATCCCAAAGTTCCTGTTTCCCTCGGCTATAAATATTAAGTGACGCAGAGACCAAATAAGTAAAGAACCTACTTGAAAGGTGATATTCCCCAAGTATTATTTTCCAGATTTTCAGAAGACAGCAGAATTTTGAGATTTAATACTACAATTAGATCCCATAACTAAAGAAAATGCTTTGTTCTCGAAAGTCTTTGCTTCATTAAACCACAAGCAAAAGATATTAGGTCCTACCCTGTAGTCAAATGAAACAAGATCAGATAATGTTTTTGCAACAAACATAGGTTTTACATAATAATGGCTAACCAGAAGTGAATCTAATACCAACTATGAAGCATGGTGGATTATATGTGATGTTGATGTTGTTTGGAGAAACTAAAAGCTTGGGAACCTTTGGTTAATGGACTTCATCAATTATGTGGAGAACTTCTGAACTTGCCAGGAAAACACAACTGGATCATGGTTGGATCGATCAGCCGGACAATCATTTAAAGAAAACATCAAAATCCAAACAAAAATGGCTCAATGAGCACAGGGTCAAGACTTTGACTTGGCTATTCTAGTCCCCTGACCTAACCCCATTCAATACATGTGATGATGAAAACTTGTGAGGGGTTTATTCTGGCATTTGACTGCTGTGTGTGTCTGTCTGAATATATTAGTGGTCCCAACTACTAGAGACCTCTAACATACTCACACACATTCACTGCACA
The DNA here is from genome assembly GCA_034780495.1 of Parotocinclus cesarpintoi. NCBI lineage: Eukaryota > Metazoa > Chordata > Actinopteri > Siluriformes > Loricariidae > Parotocinclus > Parotocinclus cesarpintoi. The sequence continues at coordinate 11,552 of JAUZSV010179674.1, forward strand.
TAATTCCAGCCCCAGAGACACTGTCCAGGCTAGACAGGCTAGGCTATTTTGAGAGGCTGAGGTGAAAAATAGCCCCTAAGGAGTTACACTATGGAGACTGTTTGTCTGATTCTCTGGAGGATGTTTGTGAGTTTATGGCAGGGTTTTAGTGATTGAAGGGAATGAGTGCTTGTTGCTCCTTGGCCGCGACAGCCATTGTTGTAGTCTAGTATTTGAAAAATGTGTCTGATATGGAGACACACTTGTATAACGTGTGATGGACAGAAAAATACCCCAGCACATGATGTCTGTAGATAATCTTGCCCCTCATAAAACCTTTTTCATCTGTTACTCCTGGAGTGTGGCTGATTTTTCGCCATGCTCTTGGCAGTTTTTCTACTCTCTCATACACACCAACACCACCCTACACACATAAATCAGGGTTCATCCAGATGCTTCAAAACAAAATTCTTAAAACTTTGAAGTACATTCCAAACATTTTTGTCTATTAAGGGCCACAAAAAACATGATTTACAGCCAGGCTGGAATAAACAATTTAATCATGCAATCAGGTGATAAGAGGCAGCTTGTGTAACATACCTGGGTGCAAGTGTTGATCATTTCATGGAGATGAGGGAGAAGCTGCTGAATGTACCTGATCAAATTACAAATTAATACCTTTTCATACACACTGAATCCAATAGAGGGTTGTAAGAGGAGAAACTGGGGTCAGCAAAGTCAGCAAGGTGGTACAGGAAGCCAGAACTGTACATACTCACTCACACTGTAAAGTCTAAATTATTTCTTTAGAACTTTTTACAATTGAGTATTGTCTTAAAGCAGCTTTACAAATATCAAGGCCCAAAACCACAGGGAGATAGTGGAAAGTAAAAACTCACTAAATGTTAGACAACCATGGTAATAATGCAAATATATATATAATGTTTTTTGTAAACAGAGTCACTGTTGGTTATCATGTTCAGCGAGAAAGTTTTGGTGGCAGGGGATCCTCAGTCAGCTGGAGGTGGGAGGGGCATATTTACTGTAATCACACTGCGATGCTGTAAAGACACCAATTAGCCAAGCATATGCTTGGAAAGTAAAGGGAACCAGAGAACCTGAAGGAAATTCACACGCTGTGCCACCATGCCAAATGTTCCATGCCAGACCCCCTTCTTGCCTCCCCCGTTTGTTAAAAATGTTAAAGATGCTTTGCCAAAAATAGCCATGGGGCAGAGGTAGGTGTAAGAGGTAAGACTGTGTTTCAAATGGCTTGCTTTTAAAATGCACTTTTATTTATGCATTCCACATTGCACCATCATTCCTTAATTATTACAAAAGTATGAACAGAATGGAAGGTGTCACCATAGAAATAGGATTGTCGTAATAACAAACTGGTTGTATGACTACTGTTAACCAAAAACACTCCTTATTAACTGGCTTTACAACTTTCTGCCCTATCCTCCATAACT
>JAUZSV010179774.1:0-20864 GCA_034780495.1 Parotocinclus cesarpintoi
AATAGAAACAGTATTAATGGTAGTAATAGTAATAATAATAATACTAACAGAATTAATGAATGTAACATTAATAATAATAATAGTAACAGAACTAATAATATTAACTGTATTAATAATACTAACAGTAGTAATGAATGTAACAGTAATATTAATAATAGTAACAGAACTAATAATATTAACTGTATTAATAATACTAACAGTAGTAATGAATGTAACTGTAATAATAATAATAGTAACAGAACTAATAATATTAACTGTATTAATAATACTAACAGTAATAATTAATGTAACAGTAATAATAATACTAACAATATTAATAATACTAACAGTAAGAGTAGTAAAAAGAATACTAACAGTATTAATGACAGTAACAGACTGCGGAGGACTAAGAGGTGTATTTTCGTAGTTAAAAGTACCAGAGAGACGGCCGTGTCCTCTCTAAGCACCTGGCTGTTGTAATTATCAGGCCTACCCTTTAAACAGCTCTCCAGCCCCCGTGCACAGAGTAAAGGCTCAATTAGGTAGTGAATTAGTCGGACCCAAAGTGGTCATTAGCACAGTAATGGCTGGATATTATCGTCCTCCTGTCCCAACTACGTCTCTGGGCTGAAAAGAAGGGTCATTGGCTGATCAGGACTAACCGGGGAAGCATTTACAGGGTATGACATCGTTACTGTTAGGGAATTTTGGTCCCAATGGGAACTCTCCAGCTCCCTGAGAACTGTAAGCCTTTATGTATAGGGAATCATCTAAAAAACCACCATGCACAACCAGTTAAAGGATAAATATGATTTTCAGTTAGTAAAAACATATATTTTAGTAGCATCAGCAGTAGTATATTTACCAGTATTATTTAAGAAACTAAATAGTATAGTATAGTATAGTATAGTATAGTGTAGTGTAGTGTAGTGTAGTTGGCAGGACTTTTGTGCTTTTTTACTGTAGCCTTCCTATCAGTCTAGCCATTTCCTGTCACCCTCTGTCAAAACGTTTCTGTCCGCAGAACTGCCGCCCACTGGATGTTTGTCCCAGTATCGCTAGAGGGAATGTGCATTTGGTTTGGGGACTCGTCCTTGGGGATCCTCCAGGAGGAGCTGAAATCAAAAATAATGTGTTATGGTTATTTGGTTTGTTTTTTAGATGGGAGGCAAGCTTTGAAATAAACAACCAGAACATAATGAAGCTGTGGGAAGCTGCCCATCATGGGAAGAGGGGGGGGGTGGCTGACAAAAACCACTGTTTGCATGAATTTATCTGGGACAGCTCATCCATTTTTAACCTGAGAATGATTAGTGGTGACGCAGAAAAGCACAATTAGACCTGTGATGCAGTATCACTACAGTCAGCTCTCTATTTAAAGGGAACTTTAAATCTCTCACCGAGTCCACTTGTCTCATCTGAATCAGAATGATACTTTGAGATTGCTTTCTATTTAGCCTGATTGGGTTTCACACACACATATTGTTTCACATGCGCAGGAAGGGACAACCTGCAAGTTGTCTTTACTTTATTGGTTCCTGTTGGGCCCTTTTTGGGTGCTGTCAGTTCCCCGTTCTCAGACATGACGTTACTGGGTTTATATCTAAAAATCTTACACAGGTAGATAATAATAATAATAATAATAATAATAATAATAATAACGGCACACTGGATTAATATTGGGAGCAACAGTATCAGTATCAGTAATGTTTGATGTTTTTCTTTTAAGATAAATAGCTCCTCCAGCAGATTTCACATATACTATTTGATGCATTCTATTAATAAAGCAGCCCCTGTGCTTGGCTTCCTGCTCGGCTCCTGTCCGCCTGGCATGAGCATGCAGTCGCAATAGCGAAGTGAGACCATGTACGGTTACACACTTCACACCAAAGGAAGGCAGATGGGTTAAAAAAGCAAGGGTAAGAGGCACTTTATAAATAGAGACGGCCAAATGAAGTCATGGCAGATGTCGGCTGCGAGAGCCATATGAAATGATCAAAGCTGCTTATCAGATATGTTTCTAAAATAAACCCAGGCGGACTGGACTGGACTGAAATGAACCAGTGACCAGAGCGAACTATGGCACTGATGCAAACTGGGGAAGAAAAGGTTTTAATTACATTTCGCTATCATTCTAATCACCTGTATTTATGAGGTGTCCAGCATGGTCTCCTGAACACTATTCCCAGCTATGATCGAAGCACGGACATGTTAAGCGGTTCACCCTCTTACTAAAAGCCTAAATGGATAAATAGGGGAGGTAGGAATCCCCCACAGCATTCATCATCCCAACCTGAGGTACATTTGGATAATTGGGTTTGCTCTAACTCACCCTATGCCTGCTAAATTATGAGCTCTAACGTCCGCCAGTTTGATTTGTTTTTGCCGCCATATTATGACCAGAGCGTCGGCAGAAGCTTTATAGGCTGAGGTTTAGGATGTGGTTATTTAGCAGGTTTCTGTTTCATGGGACCCAGGTGCTAATGGAAAGCCCACTGTAATTTTAATTCTATATTTATTGTTCAGTCACATGGCGCTTCTGGTTTTACTCACACGCAAGACATGTTCAGTGCACAAAAGCAGTGGAAAAAACCCAGTTTAAGACAATCCGGCAAAATCAACTGGGCCACTGGTTAGTGTAACACCACTGGGAGAGGTTTGAAAATGAATGGGGCAGAATTATGTTAGTTTATATACTCTATATAGGCCTAGAAAGGAAACAAGGAAACAAATTCCAGTCAAAAACTCTATATTTTACACACAATCATTCACACTGTCCCAGCGGCCTTTGTCCTTTAACTGGTAATGAGTCATTTAGTCAAATTATTGCTCATGAGCACGACATCTAACAGGGGGTCGGCAGGCCTCCATAACTGGGATCCTGTAATTCTGATACAGGAAGGTTAAAGGCAGGTTATTCCCCGAAGTCTTTTTTTTTTTTGTTTAACCACATCTTTTTGAATGCCATGTCATTTGCGAATAACTTACAGTACGGTACATACAACGTCTTTTTAAAACAGGCTGAGCCCCTTTGATGAAAGGAGAACTTGAATGAGAAATGAGGTTTAACATTCACCGCGGTTTTACGAAGAACAAGAGAATTACCTCAGACAAAAATAAATACATTAAAGTGACACACATTCTCATATGGTGCAGAATAGCTACCAAAAATAACCTATTTCGGTTTAAGTGACAGCTGGGGAGGCATAAAGAATAAGATCAGAGAGATAAGAATAAGATTCCAGCTTTTTTCTGAAGTTCAATCACTTATGTCAGCTGGTTTGAACTTGGGGTTTAAAAGGATTAAAACTTGGAGGATTAAACATATAACCATTCTCTCTCTCTCTCTCTCTCTCTCTCTCTCTCTCTATCTCTCTCTCTCTATGTCTCTCTGATTGTCTCTTTCTCTGTCTGTCTCTGTTTCTCTATGTCTCTGTTCCTCTCTTTCTCTCTCTGTCTCTGTCCGTCGCTCTCTTTCTTTCTTACTCTTTTTGTCTTTCTTTCTCTCTCTCTGTCTCTCATTCTGTCTCTCTCTCTCACTCTGAGACTCCACCATGGATGGGTCAGGTTTTGAGGGCCTGGCATTGGGCTGTGGGGACCCAGAGAATGCTTGGATCCCAGGATAAGGCTGTGATGACCCAGGGTTCCCCTGCGAGGGCCCGGGTTTGGGCTGTGATGGCTTAGTACAGAGCTGTGAGGTTCTGTCTCTCCCTATGTCTCTCTCGATTTTTCTCTATTCCTATGTCTCTCTATTCATTTCTCTCTCTCTCTCTCTCTCTCTCTCTCTCTCTCTCTCTATCTCTCTTTCTGTCTACCTGTTCTCTCTCTCTCCCTATGTCTCTCTCACTGTTTATATTTCCCTTTCTATTCTTTCTCTCTGTCTCTCTCACTATCATATATGGGGTACGCCAATCACCCATCCTGCTATCTAAACCACTAACGTCCTACCCTTTTTAAAACACAGTGTAAAAATAAAACCATCCAGCTTTCTTTTTAATCTAAGCCAAAAAAAACACACCCACTGGTTGCTTTAATCTATTGATCCATTGTCAAAAATGATGAAGACTTTGAAGCTCTGATAATGATTCCAAATTATTATTTAATAGCTGTATCATTTCAGTGGATAGCAATGCACTTAATGGTTACACTGGTAATGAACAAAACCATTATTGCACTGAGATGCAAGAGGTTTTGGGTGAAGAACATGCAGAAAAATCCCCCCAAAAACGCAGCAGAAGCGAAAGAGGGACAGGAAACAAGCGGCTTGTAGGCGAGAATAAGTAACGTCAGGCGTATCTCCCCTGCTTTACTACTGCCATCTTACAGCTTGGCTTACACTTTGTCACATCTCTCTGATCGTTAAAGACATCATCGCACGGGGTTCAGAGGTGAGTAACGACCCCTATATTCACCTATATTCAGACAGTTGGGTTTGTGTTTGAATCTGTAATAAAAGCTTCCGTAGGCTAAACTAATGTTTGAAACAAGAGTAGAAGAAATGAGCATCTGCAAGGCTCAACTCTGATTCTCACCGTTAGAGAAATCAATACGTCTGAATTAGAATATTAGGCAGAACCAATTAGAAAAACAACTTTAAATGCATTATGGAGCACATTTACTTGGAACAATATCGATTAAACACTGCAAATCCATAAATAGCATAAATATAGACAAAAGTTTATAGACACACACAAAATTACATCCCAAAATGAGTATTCGTACCAAATGTGCCCCTAAACTGCTTCAACACTTTATTCTTCCAAAAGGGGCTTCCCATTAGATTTTTGAACATGACTGTTAGACAGTAAGCCCCGGCTCACTTTTCAAATTCCAGTGCACTTTCAGGGTTTGCAAGCCAGCCAGAGTCGATCAAAGGTGGCAAAGGAATTGTCTACAGACTCTGTTTAAGTGTAACAGGGCATAACAGTTTATAAACAGACTTTTTGGAAGTGGAAACCTAAAAATGTCACATTGGGGTATCAGTACAACCCACTGTTTGTCCTGAGAGAATCCAGAAATGCCCTGAACTTTTATTTTAATTACATTACTTGTTACAAGTGCGTTGTTGAAATAGCAGAGCTCACCAATTAGACGGGGCGTCCTAAAACTTTTGCCTGTATATTGCTTATACAGCAGATAAACCATTATACACATACAGTATATAAATAATATTTGCTTTGGCAAAGTTTTTAAGCTTTAATAATCTTTATACTACAATTTTTACTACTTAATTTCTTAAATTTGCATTCTGTGTTATTATCCGACTGCAAATCACTTTGTAATTCCTTTCTTTTCTTTAAATAAATGGAAAGATTGCTGACTTACTATCATAATAGAGAGCAGAAATTATCTTTTGCTCAAGGGCTCGACAGTGGCAGCTAGTTAGTGGCACCTTCTGCTCAACGGTCCAGTTTGGTAACTCCTGTCCCACCCCTCCCTCATATAATAATAACAACACAATAAAATAAAATAAATCTGTACATAGATACAGTGTCTTATTTGTATCTAGATATTCCAATGTTATTTGTTATTTTATCATAAAGGTCTATTATAGACAATAATCTAACCCTGTTATCTGATTGTAACCTTTTACAGGAAATGGCTCTAATTTTGAACTAATTTTGACTATTAAACACCTGATAATGAGAGTCCACTACAATTAGTTCCAATGGGGACATCCCTACCTGTTTCTATATTCAAAATATATGTTGACGTTAGCATAATATAGTTGAGTTCTTCCATGTCCTCCTGTTATTTGTGGATTAGGTGCGACTAAAAAAGCCGGTTCTCCATCATCATAGGTACCAGAGCGTGCAAGTTCAAGTTCAAGTTCACGACTGGTACTTACAACATAAAATAAATAATCATTACGTAGCTATAAACACATACCACGTTGCTAAAAGCATTGAAAACTTAATTATTAACATTATTAAAATCCATTTAGGCATAAAGGCTTATAAGCAGGAACAAACGTGAAAGATACGCCTGATTTCTATTGGAATAAAACTATTTTGTTCCTGAGCCAGATGAATAATAATGGTAAACATGATTATCATTTCATCCCATATTAGTAAGCCCAGTATAACCCATTTACCACTTTTTGTCTCTTACAGATTACCAAAATGTACAGTCTGCTCTTCTTGATTGTATTTGTGAGTTTGGCTGGACCAGGAGCCCAGAGCAGCCCACTTACCAGCATACCAACCCCAAACAATGAGACATCCCAAACTGTGTCAACATCGCAATTACCTTCAATAACCACAACCACATCCACTACAGCTGAAACACTTTCTAAAAACACCGCCAAGGCAGTACAATTTTGTCAGCCAGCGACCAGCACGGAAGAAACCTCTCTGTTTAATATCAAAATCAACAAGGACTCTCTGTTCATCCTAGTGATTGCCGTCTTCAGCTTATTCTGCATCTTCTTAATATTGACCACGATCACTCTGCTTTGCAAGCGGAATCGCAAAGTCAGCCTGGTCACCACCGAGCAAGTCAACCTCACCAACAGAAATGATGTGGATGGTGGACCGTCCGAAACTGTGCACTTCATAAACGACAACCAAGAGAAGCCCGAGCCTGAGAAAGAAGAGCAAGAGCCACAGGAGATGGAAAGAGAAACAGCTGAAGCTAACCACAGGTCCACCGAGGGAACTGACACTCCAGAACCTGAGACCACACCCACTCCAGAACCTGATATGTCTGAAGAAATCGTTTAGTAATCAGACATGGTCACGCCCAAATCAAGGCCTATGATTGAATCAGGATCTAAACCTGTTTTTGGTTTTGCTCAGCCATAAGCCATTTAAAATAATAAAGCTATTATTGTTTTGATTAAAATAATAAATAATAATAATAATAATAATAATAACTGTCTACTTAAACTTAAATTTAAAGGTGTTTTTTTTAGGTTACATCCATTTTAGATTCAAAATATGGTTAAGTTTAACAGTAAAAGGGGAGACGATAATTAAAAAAAAGGGGTTTTTTGTGCTTCTAATTTTAAGTTTCTTAAAAAATTTTTTAAAAAAAGCTATGCACCCAATTCTCAGCTAATAGAGAAGGAACTTCTTTTATTTAGAAAAAATGTCTATAATCATGACTTACTATTACATATTAATGCAATTAATTCCTTTACTCATATATCATTCATCAATATTAACTACACATCAATATTTACTGTGCATAAATTAAAATAGGAATGCTTATCTGCACTTGTGAAATGCATTTTTTTTATCTTCATTTGAGATCCCGTTTACATTTATGTCTTTATTTCAGTAGTTGCATTTTAAGCCAGCTGAAAAGTGAAACCAAAGATCCAAAAGTAAGCTTTTATGTTTTACGTTTCATGAGCTCTATCCTAATACACTGTCATTATTTTCTATCTGAAATGTTGCTTTGAAATGTCAGTAATAAATAACGATTAAACCATTTCTGTATGCTGTTGCGGTTTTTTTTATAATACAGGAATGCGTCGCTTAACGTCCACAACGTGCTCTATGACGCTGGATATTATATATTATATATTAATATTATTCCAAATGATATGTATGATGCTGTAGTTCGCCATTATTATATGTTCGCCAAAATAGCTCAGATTCTACAGTTTCCCATCCTTCGATTTTCTATTTTTATTTTTTCTATTCAATATGGATTTTAAAAATCGTATTTAACTGTAGAGGTAGACATTTTGAGCTCCCCCTTACACTATCTAGCTCTCTCTCTCTGTCTCTCTCTCTCTCTAACACACACAAAATAAATCCACGGCCGTCCCAGAATCCACACACGACTCTTGTTCTTATTCAGTCTGCTCATGCTGATACCTCAGGCGTTTAATAAGTTTGTTTCTGAAGTCTTTCTGTTCTACAACAGCTAATATATCTGGTAAGGTAATCTATGGCTTAAGTCATTAAAATTTTGAGTATAAATGACCACAAACAGACTTTATGCGTTGTATACCTTAGTAGTTCATTTTAAAAATTCATGATTTAAAATTTCGGTAAGTGGAACAAATGGCCGCTTTTCATGTCATGCTTTTATTTAACACCCAGTTTCCAAATCGAGTTGAGCAGCTTGCACAAAGGCTGCTGAATTTGTATGAATATCTGATTGTTGCTTTGAATGAGAGTCGTTGGAAAGTTTTAATGATATAGACTGGATTGGGTTCGAATAATCCCAAGGGAAAGGGACGAGGCATCAAAAGAACCTTCAAACTGTAGCCAGAACACAACAGTCATTTACATACATAGCCTGAGCAGATGATTTTATCCCCAGTGACCTACAATTAACTCACAACCACAAAGGTAGGCATGGAATTGCTCTCGGAGGCTGGCCAGGAAATAAAAATAATGTAAAGGCTCACAATGAAGCGTTTATGTTGACTGTAAACCGATTTTATTATACTGAACATGTCAGCGACCATAAAAATGACTTTTTCATAAGTTTCCACCTTCAACAGGTCGGTTCATCCATCTTCTGCCCTGTCCTAAGGTCTGTAAAGAAATCGATTGAACCTTGTCCTGAGCCCTGATCCTAATTCTATCAGACACCTTTGAGATGAACTGAATGGCAACAGTGAGTGAGCTCTTATTGTCCAAAATCAGTGTTGCGTTCCAAAGTCTAGCAAAGGGGAACAAAGTCCGATGGACACTGTGTTTTTGTAATGCTTTTGATGCTCAAAATACAGGCCCAAACACACACACACGCGCGCGCACACACACACCCAGCAGGAGGTTCATTAGTAGGCAGTGGATGTGGCAGTGCTGGGTTCCCTGAGCGAGCTCTAAAAGAATGCATTTTTCCTGAGAGAGAACCGGACAGGACACACAGTACCAGTGAAAAGCCTTTTAAGGCTTCCACACCAACTTTCCATTTCTCTTCTAGACACACACTCACACACATGCGCACACCATCATGTACCGTGTTTGCCTGCCTCGGAGCACAGCTTGTGAAATGTCAGAAGAGCCAAGATGTAATTAAGTCTGAATTAGGACCACGTCCAAATTCAAACGAGCCCGTCTACTGGCTGCTGGAAGACAGGAGAGTGAAAATTCACCGATCCAAATTGGTTTCGGGTTCCAACAAGTTCCCCGGAGAGAGAAAAAAAAAGTCTCTTTATAGCCGAAGTAAAGTCCTTCAGTGGCAGCACTGGAACTGGGGGTCATTTGTTGTCCAGTGAGCAACACAACTGTATTATAAATGACATTTAAACAGAAATAACTGTTATTGTCACTGTGCTTTTCTCCCTCTTTACCTATATGATCCAAATAAAGGGGTGTGGCCACTGTACCTGTCAGTCTCAATAAGGTAGGTGTGTCCAGAGCTACTCAGGTGACATAAGCCATGCACATTTTGCTTAGACAACTCAATAAGGTGTTGTGTAGTGGCTCAGTAAAGCTTCGGCTTCACTCCTGGTTTATTTCTCTGTGTTCCATGTTGTGACCCTGCAGGATTTTTTAAAATAAGAGTTAAAAAGGTCCTACACACAGCCTTTTAGAGCTACAAGTGTCCCCAGTTTCTGTGGTACAAACACGGGAGAAAGTAGGCACAGTTCTAAGAACTATGGAAAAAGTAATCCAGGGAAAAAGGGCTTAAATAAAAGGCTTTATGATTTGGATGATATGGTGTAATCACTACACCGGACAGTCCCAGGAAATTGGGTAAGGCTTTGGTATTGGTCAGTCCCTAGAAAACGGTGTGGCCCACAGTCTCAGCAAAGATGGTGTGGCCTTAATGCCTGGCAGTCTTAGAAAAGGGTCTTCACTGCAGCCAGTCCCTATGAAGAAGACATGGCCTGTGCAAATCCCATGTCCAGAAGCATGGTAATGAGGCGTGGCTAAGAAATGAGCGCTCCCATTTACGTTCAACTCAAAGTTTGTCGATTTTTTAAAGCTTAGAAATCCTTCAAATTCAATTTCCACACCAGGAACGCTGTACCGAGAACAAATGACCCCCGGTTCCTCTGATGATTGGGTAATTAGAGCAAAACCTTTAGGAAGGGGATCGTAAAGTAGCAAGATCTTAACGCGTCAGCATTTTTTTCCAGTAGAATGCAAGCAGAGGCAACTCACCCCTCTCTCTCTCTCTCTCTCTCTCTCTCTCTTTCTCTCTCTCTCTCTCTCTCTCTCCTTGTGCACCCCCCACCCCACGCTACTCCAGCGCTCTTCCAAACTCTCACTCCTGTGCTGAGGGGGTACAGAGTGCACTGGTGCAGCACTGGCTCAGCTCAGGTCCGCATGTGCTCTCGCTGCACCACTGTGCAGGAAGCGGAGTCATCGCGCGTGCAGAAGAGCACAGCTAAAATAGCTCCTTTAGAAGAAGGAGGACAATAAGAGAGGGGAAGAGAACGTGAAGGTACAAGAGAACCCTGGGAAAGAGAAATGACAGGGCGGTGATGAAGAGCAGAAGGTGAGTGCTTCTCATTGCAGCACAGGAATCACTGCGAGTGCTCCGGATGAAATCACTGAATCAGCAAATGCATCAGTCAGCACATCACCCTAAAGGCAACGTTTTCTTTGCTGTGTTGTCCTAATCTTTTACTCAGACGACTTACTACTGCTGTTCTGCAGGGATTGGCTTCCAGACCGATAACAGGATCCTCCTCAGGGAAGCTTTATACTGTGTAGCCGGTTAGAAGAACAGCTCTTAGAACTTAAAATCAGGTCAAGATTGGTGCAAATGAAAGGAACTGGTCCTGACTCTTCTGCAGGATTAGGAGGACGCGGGACACTGCAGCAGCAGCAGCCCACAAACCAAACCAAATTGTAACATTTTGTTTACCTGCCGCTGCTTCAAAAGCCACAGTCGTTCGTTATTGGGCTCTGGGCAAAGTCCCGAATGCATCAGGGCCACCAACCAGGGCTTTGTGAGGTGAATAAAAGTCAAGCTCAATCAGATCAGGTAACTTAATAAGAACCAAATCTAATTTCAAACACCACAGCAGTGTATTTTAAAAGCTCACAGAAGCAGGTCTGCAGCATTCCTTGTTTTTTAAGCATCCGACGTGCATTTGGGAGAACGCTTCACACCTTTACCATTAAAACCACTGACAGATGTCCTGAATAGCAGTGCTCTGGGGGGACCTTGGGTCCTGGTGTTCACACATTCCGCCTACATGGCAACCCTCTTATGGCAACGGTGTTGCCTAAGTTGTTCAGGAATGGTTTGAGGATCAAAAGGAGTTCAAGGTGTTGCTCTGGGCTCCAAATTCCCCATATCTTAATCTGATGGAGCAACTGTGGGATGTGCTGGACAAACAAGTCTGATCCATGGACATACAGGACTTGCTAGTGACATCTTGATGCCAAATATCATAGGAAATCTTTAGAGGTCTTGTAGAGTCCATGGCTCAAGGGTGTACAGCCAGTGTTAGTGCACTGTATTTTAGGGACTGCTTCCCATTGTTAGTCATTTAAGAGCCAAATGTATTGATGTGGTGAGATGTAGGATGTAAAAGGTGGAGTTTGGAGTTTCTGACTGCTTTGGTCGTTGGTCATTTCCCACAGGTTTGCACTGAAGATGTCTAAAGGTGCTCCACTGTGCTGCCTACTGTTGCTGATCCTGGGTAGGCGTCTCGACGCGGGGTGCCCCTCCATGTGTTCATGCAGCGACAGCTTCAGGGAGGTGGACTGCTCCTGGAGAGGCCTGCGCCACCTTCCCAACAGCATGCAGCTCAATATCCACTCCCTAAACCTGTCCCATAACCGTCTGTCAGACCTGGACCACGTCCTGGCCCCCTTCAGCCACCTTCGCACGCTGGACATCTCGCACAACAGGTTTTCCCGTATGCCCGCCCTGCTGCCGCGCTCGCTATGGTACGTGCACGCCTCGAACAACCGGATGCGCCTCGTGGAGAAGAACGACACGGCCTACCACTTGAACCTGCGCCTCCTGGACCAGTCGGGGAACAAGCTGGAGCGTATCGTGTTCATCAACAACACGCTGCCTGATCTGCGAGTGCTCAACCTGAGCTGCAACAAGTTTTGGACCGTGCCCACGAACATGCCTCGAAACCTGGAGATGGTGGACCTGTCCCACAACACGCTGGTACAGATTCTCCCTGGCTCGCTGGATCGCCTGCCCAAGCTGGCGCACTTCTACTTGCACGCCAACCGCTTTACGGCAGTCTGCGACGACGCCTTCGGGCACCTTTATGGGTTAAAGCTGATCACGCTGGGAGATAATCCTTGGGCCTGCGATGACCCTACTATCATAAAGTACCTACTGGACTGGGCCAGGCGCACTTCAGCCCATATAATGGGTTGTCCGTGTCCCACCTGGCCAATCTGTGGACAGGTTCAGCTGGCAAGAACGACAGGCTGGCATTTTAGCTCCTACACTGTCTCGCCTTATGCTACGGCCATTAACAGATCAAGCGTCCTAACACGCCACTGGTCCGTGGAGAGTCCCAAATTTTCCAGCCATCAAGAGGACAAAAAGGAGGCGAACTGGCATGGGCTTCTTATCACCTCAGCTTCGACCGGCCTTTCTGATCCACACGTCCACACGCCGACCGATACGTCAGCCAGCAAGGATATCGTGACCACCACTGCACTCTTCACCTCAAGCACACGCAGGACGACCACACTTCGTACCAGGAGCGTCAAGAGGCCCAATCAGAGACTTGACAGAAACGCAAGTCCAGAATGCACAAGTGCCCAGGCTGTGTTCCCAATCTCGCTCAGTGTAGTCCTTCTGACAACAAATCACTACGTCATGTAAGAGACGCTGTCATTACGTTCACTAATTCTCTAGTGCTCCTGTCCTGACCTGACCTTATGGACAAATGGTGAATTATCTACAGCATATTAACTGAAAACTTTAAAACTGGAAAACACAATTCAGATCAGGCCTAAAAACATTTGTCTTCATACACGTACACCTTTGCCAATCCAAATTAAAGCATTGCCCTCATGAGTGACACCTAGACACCCAACATTTTCAGTCAACTAAGTTCAAGTTCAAGTTTATTTATTTCTATAGCGCTTTTTACAACGTAGCATCGTCTCAAAGCAGCTTCACAATATTACACTGTCCTAAAAGGCCAAGCCCAAGTTGAGCAAGCCTAGGGCGACAGTGGCAAGGAAAAACTCCCTAAAATGGTAGGAAAACACCTTGGGAGGACCAAGATTCAACAGGGGACCCGACCTCCATGGGTGGCCTAGATGCTAACTAAATAAACACCAAAATTATATTAAATTACAACAAAACCAGGTCAATAAATAACTAACAAATTAAATAGTAAAAGTTAAATTGGTAGTAGAAAAATTTGAAAATGAACTAAATTATAAAACAAAATAGATTATAAAATAGATTGTGTGACAACAGTGGCTAAAAGCTCACAGACAACTCCATAATAAAGACAATTAAGCCACTTAATGTGGAGAGATATTGTCCAAAAGTCTTAGGCCACCACTAGATTAGGATTCTAATTATTGCTCAGTCTATTAAGATACAAATAGAAAATACAGAAACAAAAAAGTGGTAGTAACTTCAGGCTCCTGCAGAGGTGGTACAGCGCAGTGAATGTCTCACTCGATTCGAGAAATGGTTTTCAAAATAAGAGTTAACGATTGGTTTTACAGTCTACCAACAGTGGAAAAATCCCTGTCATCTCAACAGAATTGTTCCTACCTAGATTTTTTGTTTGAGTTCACGTTCTCTAAAACACATCCAAGGGAGGCTTAAGACTTTTGCACAGTACTCTAAATGAATCAAAGAACTTTAAACGTTATTTGGTTACCACACTGGGATATAAAATCTTACAATAGGTGTTTTTAAAAAAGTCTGGACTCACCCGTAGCTGAGAACAACCTGAATGTGTGACTAACGAGCTTCCTGTAAAGTTGGGACACCCCTGAGGAGCGTCGTGACTCGAGAGCCTGTTTTGGGCAAGAGTGAAAAGCAATTTTGTAAATGGCAGACCTCACCTTGCCAGAGGTGGGATACAAATACAAACAGAATCTCAGTAGGTACAGCACTGCTTGAATTTGCTTTAAGACGCTCTGGTTCGTATTCTGCCTCTGGTGAGGTGGTGACTTTGTTTTGAGCATTGTGTTTTGGTTACTGAGATAGTAGCATGGGGTCTGGTCTCGGTGTGTATTCACCAGAGTACCGTGCTGCTTGGAGTGAGGGTTGGGTCGAACCCAGATCATGTGACACCTCAAATCCAATCCAATCCAAGAGGCTCATATTGATCAGGATATTCATAGCTTAATTCAGGATAAACTCATCTGCACTTACACTAAGCTTAGATATTAAAAAAAGAATAAAAAATGGCTGATCCGGATACTAATCAATAGAAGAATTTCGCTCATTTCCACGTGCATTCAACGACGTGTTCACGGACTTCACTTGTGAGAGCTTTATGAGTGACTCATAATAACCCAGAATAAATCATTTTTGTACATTTGTGCCAAAACTTGTGTGTTTATTTTCCAAGTCATATTTTGATATAATAATATGAGATTGAAAGAACTAAAGAATTTTCAGTCTGTAAAGTCACCAGAAGGGGGAGAAAGAAATCCAGATTTAGGCACACAAATAATAATCAGACCTTTTTAGTTATAATTAATAATCAGACCTCTGTATGGGGTCAAAATATTCTGATCTTCTTATGGGTCAATACTAATCAGACATCTGTTTGGGCCAATAATAATTAGACCTCTGTATGGGTTAATAATAATCAGACCTCTGTATGGGAAAATACTAATCAGACCTTTTCAGTTATAATTAATAATCAGACCTCTGTATGGGGTCAAAATATTCTAATATTCTTATGGGTCAATACTAATCAGACCTCTGTATGGGTCAATAATAATCAGACCTCTGTATGGGTCAATAATAATCAGACCTCTGTATGGATAAATAATAATCAGACCTCTGTTTAGGTAAATAATAATCAGACCTCTGTATGGATAAATAATAATCAGACCTCTGTATGGGTTAATAATAATCAGACCTCTGTATGGGTTAATAATAATCAGACCTCTGTTTGGGTCAATAATAATCAGACCTCTGTATGGGAAAATACTAATCAGACCTCTGTATGGGTTAATACTAATCAGACCTCTGTATGGGTTAATAATAATCAGACCTCTGTATGGGTTAATAATAATCAGACCTCTGTATGGGTTAATAATAATCAGACCTCTGATTAGGTAAATAATAATCAGACCTCTGTATGGGTTAATACTAATCAGACCTATTCATGGATTAATAATTTAGTAAGGTTAAATATTTATTAATATTATTATTATTACAATCCAGGGCAATAAAAAGTCACAATGGTCAGGGACAGTCTGCTAGCTCTAATGCAAAATTTAAACAAACATGTACACAAATTGATCACTGCTTTGTTTCTGGACTGGCAACGTAAAGCTTGTGCGTCATGTGTGTGCGTTTAGTGATGTAAAACATGGTATAAAGCGGTGCATGTGAGCACCGGTCAAACACAACAGGACTGTCCATCATCTGCTCTCCAGTACAACAGGTGAGTGAATTTAAACAACAAAACCAGTCTGATGCTTTGTTATACAATCCTTCTCTCTGTCTCATTCCTGCTTAGCAGCTTTGAATAGACTGTCTGATTCTAAAACAAGAGTATAATCAAAGAAATAGATTTCACTTACAGAGTTTAACGGAGAGGAAAATGTCTTTAATTTAACTCCGAAATTTATTCTCTAAATTCTATTGTTACTGAGTTTGGTTCTGTCTCAGATCAGATGATCCCTGATTCGTAACTAATAATTCCTTTATCAAAACAAATGGCTGAGTAATCATGTTAGCACTTTTTAAAGCTTTCAGTTAAAGACAATTAATCACTGTTCGTTTTGATTTACAGCTTTTAACTCGGTCACAGAATTATAAAAAAAGAATGATGGTTGTTAATAAGTATTTGCTTTTTAAGATTAAATCTCCCTATAAACCTAAATAAATTATTTATTTATATATCTACTACCTCTAAATAACGACCTGTTTTCCAATTATATATATATATATATATATATATATATATATATTTAATATACACATATGAGTAAATTATTATAGTTAATTTACTGAATATTTTAAAGTATTTTTTTTAATTGTTTTATCTTTATAAATTTATAAAAACATCATAAAAATATATTAATAAATAAGTACATTTCTGTTAGAATGTAGAATTCCGAGATGTCTGATTTGAAAAAAATGTCAAAGTTATTTAAAATTCTTTTATTCGTTATTTAATATTTCATTTTAAAATGACATTTTTGTGAGCAGTATTTATATTTATAGGTCTAATACAAACCAGAGCCAAACTAAAAAGTGGAACAGTGGCGTGCATATATAATGTTGTTTTTACACTTAATTTCTTTTGAAAACGTTTTATTTGCTTTTTGTGTGACCTGTTTTTTTATTGCTGTTTATGGGAGAGTCACACACTTTGTTCAGACTTGTATAGAACAATTTTCAGATCATTTTTTAAATAAAGTAATATAACAGATTCTATTACTGCCTATGAGAAGTTGTCTGTAATAACCAGCATGGGTGAAATTCTTCCTGTATTATTCTTCCAGAATTAATAATCATTATTATTTCTTTTAATTAGGCCTGAGGAACAGCGAGATGCAGCTCAGCATGAACCGGTATCTGCTGCTTGTGATGCTACTGTGCTGCTTTGTGGGAGTCCACATGCAGAACAGCACTACCATTTCGAACACCACTAAAGCCCCTGCTACCACCACTATGTCTGGATCTGGATCTGGTGGCACTGGTTCCGGCACTGCTACTGGCACTGGTTTCGGTACTGGAAACAGCACTAACTTACTTTCCAGTTTCCTCGCCGCAATCCTAAGTAGCTCCAGCTCTCCGTCCATCAGCTGTGGAAACATCTTGTTGCTTCTCTGCGTGCCCCTCATCATCACCCTGCTGATCCAGTAGATCCAGACCTTTACACCACTAGCTAGTCTAAGTGATACGTAGATTGGATTCAGGTTCTTCTCTGACCTTTCTGTTTTAGTAATGAGATTAAGCAAGCTTCTGTTTTTTATTTTTGCGTGGCTGTATATCGCATTTAGTTTTATGAAAGTAGGATATTAACGGTTATGACACGAATCGTTCAAGAACATCACACTTGGAACTGAATGGACACTGCAGCTCCTGCTGAAATTCATGGAAAGTAATTTGTAATTTGTAATCATTTGCTTTGATAATATTTCTTGTTAAGTCAATTAACTTATAAACAGACAGCACACTTAGGTGGGAAAACCAACCCTGTTAAAGGAGCTGAAGTTATAATGTTCTGTGTGTAAAATATCTTTGGGATTTACGAAATGCCCGTGAGTTAAAGCACTTTAAACGAATGTGTTCTAAACCCCATATGGACTGATGTGTAGGTATAGAAATGGATGAAATCGGATACGATCCCTGGTAGATTGGACACGAAACCTGAAACCTCTGTATGTGATTTAATCTGTCTCAATATTTGCTTTTAGGCCGATTGTTAATCTGGATAAAGATCAGCTGTACATTAAACTCTTTCCAAACAACATTAATTTGTTTATTTAATGAATCATGTTTGAAGCCAGCTTTTCAGACGGTGATATCCTTACCTGCAGGTGCCCCGCTTAGACATCCTGCCCTGGCAGAACGAGCTTCCTCATGAACCCGGTGTGTGTTGAGAACGTAAAAAGTGCTTACTGTTTAACATACAGGTTTAGCTACGTGCAAAAGCCGGACAGGAAACCACATTCACAGCCACAAAATCTCAACTAAAGCAAAAATGAAATATTTCCTCTATATAAGGAAATATCAGGCTGGGTTCGAGAGCAGTGGATGATTTATTAATCTAGTTGTTTTATAATTTATTTTATTTATTGTATTACTAATTTAAATGTTATGATTAATTTAATATTGATTTTAATTATTTGCCTCATTTTGCTATAATTTAATATACATTTAAGTATTTAAATTTATAGGTTTCTTCCTTCTACTTTCAGGGAGTTTTTTCCTTGCCACTGTCGCCCTAGGCTTGCTCAACTTGGGATTGGCCTTTTAAGATAATGTTATGTTGTAAAGCTGCTTTGAGACAATGCACCCTTGTAAAAAGCGCTATATAAATAAAATTGAATTGAATTGAATTGAATTGAATTGAATTGAATTGAATTGAATTTACGCAGCCCATGACTACAGGTCTTTCACTGGCATAAGGAGTAAAAAAATGACTGCTGTCGGAAAGAGAACTGCACAAGCTCTATTTGCAATAGAATATACGCTCCATGTGTTTAAGAATTCATTTAGTTAAACACAGGGAGGTACGGGTCGAGTTAGTATTTATGTGATTTATATCATCCTGAGCTCTTTGATATCACAGCAGATCACTCTTTGGGGTGATTTTTTCAAATCATGAAGTAACTACTATAATCAAGATCAGACAGAAATCACAGGGGAGCTACTAACAGGGGATTTGCTTGCTTGGTTCAGAATCAGAGAACTGCCCTTTGATCAATTCAGCCGGCACAGAACAGATCAGTTCAGGACTAATGCTAAGGTACACTTGTTTCGAAAACCTTTACTAGAGCATCTGTCCTATATATATCATATATTTCCTATATATATATATATATATATATATATATATATGAAATATCCCATAATGATATGTGTATATGTTATATATATCCCATATATATCCTATAATGATATGTGTATATGATATGTGCAAGCAGGTCCCGGGTTCAATTCCAGGGTGGAGCTACATGGGTCCTCCCCTTGTCTGCGTGGGTTTACTCCCGAGTACTCAGGCTTCCTCCCACAGTCCAAAGACATGCGTGTTAGGTTAAATGGAGTCTCTAAAGTGACCCTTAATGTGTGACTGTGTGTGTGTGTCCTACGATGGATTGGCGTCCCATCTAGGGTTGCTGGGTAGGCACCGGCTGGCCTGCGACCCTGTGTGGATTAAACTGAAGATAATCACATATGTAATCGTAAATCGAAATATATTCTCTCCCTGATGTAGTCCTTCCTCCTCAAGGTTGTAACCATACAGATATTTCATTTCTTCCCCACTTTTACCCCATATTTATCTTGATCAGGGTCACAGATGTAAACTCACGCAAACTTACACAGACATGGGGGACTCATCAAGTCCATCACCGAGGGCTCGGATGGAGTTGTGTGCTCCCCTATCTGTGCCTCTCCTCCCTCAGGCCAAATACTGTAAAATACTGTATTATGTGCGTGTATACACCTATCAGCTGACCGATGCTTATGTAGGTTTTTAACCATCAGCATTAAGCCCACTGTATTAATTACCCTCACAGAACAGAACCCAGAGCATCTCACTCACTCACAAACGACTTATACAAATACAGAGTGGAACCATGGAATTCGTACATAATTGCATCCTCTCTATGGATCGGTTCGAATTCGGATGTTTACACACAAACGCAGGTCGTCCCGAAGCAAACGCAGAAACAGAGGACGTCGTTGCTGTTCGTGAGCTGTTGTGTGACCTTCGTTAATGACATTTTGACTAGAGCTCTGGCCCGGCTTTGCATAGAGCTTAATGTTGAGCCCATTAGCTTCCATAACCGCACATATGTTTACTGACTCAAACCCAGCAGCCTAAGTATCAACCAAACACATATATGGGAGAAACACTTTGCATATATGTGCTCTGAGAGTTGTACATAATGTATACGCAGAGCTAGCATACCTTCTGGATGAATTAACACTGCTCTATGCCTAGAAGCTCATGGGTCTGTGGGTTCCTCCTTTGTGAACAGCACGATACTCTGAAGAATCTGAAGAGATAAACAAGGTCATGCGTCAGACGTAACAAGTATAAGACATAACGTCAGTCCCGTCCTTCAACAGGACCGAGCTCCCATAAAACCTTCCTGCTGTAAAATGTATACACAGTAATGTGCAAAACTCTTAGGCCACCACCAGATAAGGTGTTTTTGCAAACTTATAATAAGCATATATTACTATTTCTGACTTTCTGACTGCTGTCAGATACCAAGATTAGGTCATGCACCCTATAGTGGTACCCTATGAGGTACTGCACCCTATAGTGGTACCCTATGAGGTCCTGAACCCTATAGTGGTACCCTATGAGGTCCTGAACCCTATAGTGGTACCCTATGAGGTCCTTTCTTCCAGACCCTCCCGTAGTACTTGTTGAGCTGGAAGTTGCCCTGGAGCAAGAGTGGCAGAGGATCACCCCAAAATTGCTGGATAATCTGATCCTGTCCATGCTTCATCACTATTTTGACCCTCTCCTTTGACCATACACCCTACTGAACACAATGTGGGGGCACCCTGATACAGTTTAGCCTGCTTTTGTTGAATTCACCCCCATAATTATATCACTTATTTACGTGGATCCTTTGATCTTCCACTTTTCATTCGCTTTTCTAATGATATTGTTTAATAAAATAAAGTAAAATTATGATTATTTTTAATCGCTCCATATTATTTTGAAATGCCCCCTCATTTTTATGAGCAGTTTAGCTCACTCCAGTGAAAAGTATAAGGTAAATAAAAAGGTAAATAAAAAAATATTCAAACCCTCGTTTTTGATGCAGGATGTCTTTTATTGAGGCTAATTCCAACTGAATAAACTACAAAGACAACCTGTTGTCACACACTGAAGACACACCTGTTTGGAACATTCCACAGGTGAGCGTCGTGATGATGTTGTATAAAGGGAGCGTCCCCGAAAGGCTCGGCCGTTTAGAGGTGAGGGCGGGGGCGGGGTTCAGGAGCAAAAAAGTCCAACAGTTCAAGAACAACATGGTGCAGTTACAAGGATTTCAAGATCATCTACAGCCCATAATATCATCAGAAGATTCAGAGAATCTGGAGAAATCTCTGTAAGTAAGCGGCAAGGCCGGAAA
>JAUZSV010179884.1:0-13001 GCA_034780495.1 Parotocinclus cesarpintoi
TTGGAATAAGGCTGTAACGTAACAAAATGTGGAAAAAGTGAAGCGCTGTGAATACTTTCCGGATGCACTGTATATATTTAAAACATTTGAAATTGATGAAGCAGATGATTGGAAGACTTTTTATTGAGACACAATCTGTCACAATTGCCTTCTGCCAGACCATTTTTGCAGAAACCCTGCAGTTCCACTAAAATACGACCATAAGTTCTGTCTTAACAGCATACTACAATCTAGCACAGAAATTAAATGTCAAATGACAGAATGCTGTCTGGAATGCACTTCTGGATTTACCCTTCTTTAGATGGTTAAAACAGAAAATTCTCGTGGGGAAACCAGATTTTTCTGCCGACGTGAAAGCTTCTGGTGACCAGATGTTCCTAGTGCCTAATTTCGGTTTGGGATGTTGCCCTGCCATCCTGTTATTTGAAGTAGTCAGCAGATACACGGTCACCTCATTGGTGTTGCAGATGAGAGGAGACGTGATTTTTCATGCACATTGGACTATCTGATTGTTGACTATAACCTGATCCTCAAGCAATTAATAATTCTTCAGCAAGGACAAAAGTCCTTAATTAGCGTTGGGTCAGTAGCTTGCTTCATTTCATGCTGTACTAATTTTACTATGACTGTCGATTTCAAAACTTATGGGTGTATTTTTTACCACCGTGTTTCTCCTAATTTAGACTCGAACAAATCATGGTGCCTGCTGGCAGTGGGTGCCTCCTTAAATCTTATGGCCTATGATCCCAAATTTTCACAGGTTGGCAAATTTGGGAGAATACAAGTGTGCATGGAGGGACATGCCATGCTCCCTTGTCTGTAACCTTCCCTTCCTGTGACATGACCAGGTTTTTTAAGGTGTGGGCACAGCTGAGGTTTTCCAGTTCGGGTTCGGATCAGCAGGCAAGTGAATGAGGCATGTTTGAGCACCGCGGCACTTAATAATAATTACTCTGTAATTGTGATTTGTGTCGTTTTGTTTGAACTCCACTAGAGTTTGGAAACACAAGACATTCTGAAACATGTCAGAGTAGGCTTGTAAATTTTATCTACAAAAGCACTGGCACTGCAGAAAAAGTTTTGGAACGACTGGTCTAGATAGATAGGAACAATAGGAATATAATTGTGTTGTGTTGTTTAGATCTGTAGTTCAGATCTAAAATGCTCTTTCTTTTCTTTTTGTGTTTTTTTGTCTCTAGTTTGCCTGGCCTCAGACCGCTTCTGGATGTCAACTACCTACCCCTGACAGACATGAGGATAGCCAGGACGTTCTGCTTCACCAACCTTGGACAGGCCATGTATTTAGCCTCCCCCACTGAGATCCAGAGGATAACCTACAGTCAGGATGTCTGTGAGAACTTGCAGGTTGGTTACACAATGCAGTGCTTTGGGTGGTAAAAGTTGAGACGCCTTAGAATGATGATAAGTAATATTTGTTACATTTTAGGAGATGCTCAGTGAGTTGTTCACTCCAGTGGAGACACCAGAGGCTCCAAACCGAGGGTTCTTCAAGGGTCTCTTTGGAGGAGGGGCACAGTCGTTGGACAGAGAAGAACTCTGTGAGAACTAGTTGTCTTTTTGATAGTTCTGAAAGAACTCAGTAGCCTTACTGCTTCTGACTTTATGCATTGGCATTCTGGCTGAAGTTATTGGGAGCAACTTTCAATGTTTTTAAGCACTAATAGTCCATCTTATCTTTACCTTTAAGGGCACTGTTATTATATGTTCTGAACTTTACACTCTGGCTTGTTCTTTCGTTTACTATCCCTTCTCAGTTGGGGAGTCAGGGGCAGGTAAGGCATCCCGGAGCCTTGCCCAACACATCCCTGGTCCAGGAGGGATTGAGGGCATGAAGGGTGCAGCATCGGGCATTGTGGGTGACCTGGCACGGGCAAGGATAGCGTTGGATGAGAGGGGTCAAAAACTGAGTGAGGTGGAAGAGAAGACGGCAGCGATGATGGCTAGTGCTGACTCGTTTTCCAAACATGCCCATGAGGTACCAGCTTGATCCTGCACCTACTTCAGCCCATTATTCTATAGCAGTGACATTTACTGACTGTCTTTTTTCGTGCCCTGTAGATGATGCTGAAGTGTAAGGATAAGAAATGGTACCAGTTCTGATCTGCAGACCAGCACAGAGCCCACAGGGACTCAGCCGCTTTCCCAGAGCGCACTATCTTCTCATTTTCCCACCTTTGTTCTAGTTTTGGCTGGGCCATTGGAGTCCCTCGTTGTATCCTGGCACAATGTTGAATACTGTGTGGACTGTGGGAATTGGGAGGCAGAGTCAGAGACAGACGACGCTATAAAGTGACAATACAACCACAACAACTGCTTTGTTTGGGTTCGTCTATTTATTATTGCCTGTCGAATTATCACAAGAGCCATGGATTTCCATTTTCTCAACTTCATGCCATCCACCACTGTCCTTCTCAGAAGAGAACCCAAAAATACATAGACATGTTTTAAAAAGAAATAAACAGCCATTGTAAAATATAAAACTTATCATTTGGAGGAGAAGGGAATATACAGATACAGATACAAATCTAAATAAAACCTCTTCAAGTAAAAGAGGATGGAGAAGAAATGATGTCACAGTTGTCGAGAAGATGGACCTAATTAAGCTCAGCTACGAATCTCTGGCCCTTTATCAAGATCTTTCTTTTTTTGTTTACCATTTCACTCATTCTTTTTTCTCCTATACTTAATTCCCTTCATTTTGTTACAGGAAGCCACTCAAATTAAATCCATGAAGTACAACATGATAAAGAGCTTTTGGGATGATTCACATGTGGGAATTATTTATACAAGTACAATATTGCTTTACATTAAAGTATCATCTCCAAGTGGTGTATAATTAGTTGAGCGATCATCTAGCTATAAGCAATTAAAAGAAAATCTAAATCCGTGGAAATGGTGCGTTGATTTAAGGCTAGCCTAAAAGCTTTTTCATGTGGTCCAGCTAGCCGGTGCATTTAAGGGCTGGTGTGGTTACTAAAGGGCTGGTTTGCAAAATAAAAATACAGCAAACTTGGAAATGTATTACCTATCATTTGGCATCACAGCTTTATTACAAAAGAAACGATCACCTCTCTTCTCTGGGAGTTTATTAATCCTTTTCAGATTTGCCATGCCCCCAGTTGGTGCTGGGATTGCTTTATATCTAATTTTTATTTATATCTTATTTTTTCATAATTTCAGAGCGCTGATTTTGGCTCTGTATATTTTCTTAATCTCATTTTTGATCTCAAGTGCTAAGGTTTGTTCAAAACGTAGAAGCACAGAACCTGTACTGTAGGTCTTAAGGAACGGTTAAGGAAAATATTTAAGTAAATAGATTCATACATTTTGATGACCTCTGATCCTTAAGTGATGTCTGAATGGTTGATCCAGAGTTGCAAGAAGAAAGTGAACCCTGTTATTGCCACTACTGGTCAAGACAGGGAAAAACATTCAACATGAGGGAGATTAGAAATGAAATGAAATGACATAAAACTGTGTTGGCCTTCATAAATCAGGCAATAGCAAGAAGTCTAAAAAAAAGTGTCCGTTTCCACTGATAGAGCAATAAAAAGGAGCTTAAACAAGCAGAGCTGCAATAAAGCTGCCTGGAAAAGGACACAAGTGTCGATTAAACAGCACCTTCAAGCCAAACTCTCTGCATTCATGAATGAACATCATTTTTTTTATCTAACCACAGATGTAAGTGCTAGCAGAACATTGACTGGACATGAAATAACACTGTAAAAAGTTCCTATTTTGATCTCACTTACCCTGGTCAGGATTAGGAATGGTTACGGGGCCTTAACTGGAATTAACTGGATGCCAGTCCATCACATGACACTATAATAAGACTGCAGAGGTTCCCATAATTCAAACTCAGTGCCATTGAATTGTGGTGACTAAATACTGTAGATGATCAAACTAAATACTCCAACCAGCCCTGCTGCTGTCCAGTAAGAATTTCAGCTTGTAACGGCACAACCTGACCTTCACACTGCAAGCCCAGTCCACGATTCGAACCCGCACCCCGAGCAACTGTTGATCCCAGCAGCTGGCTCGTATCTCAGATGAACAGGAACAAACATGGGCTCGACTTTTTTCTTGCAATAAAACCTGGTCAGACGTCACTCAAGGATTTGCTTTAAGGTGGACCGCATTAATAAGCCCCTTTCTCGCAGGGTCCGCCGACTCTCACAGGGTGCTGACCTTAGACCACATGGGTCATGTCTGTGGATCCTCCCATTGGACTCTATGGGTTGGAAACGTAATCGTGATTAAAGCCATACCTGCTGTCTAAATCTGTGTAGTCTTGTGGCAAGTAAATTAAAAATGAAGGAAAAGTCAAAAACAACGCCACACACTGCTCCATTTGCCCTAACCCCGTGCTTTTCCCGTGACTCCATCCGTGTATAAGTTAAAGTGTGCGATGCTGCTATATATGTTTGTGCATATGTTCGTGTCCAGAGCATTGCGTCTCTGCTATTGTCTCTCTTCCCTAAAACTTTGCCGTCTTGTAAATAACAGTGTGACAATCTGGGAACATCGGAAGAATAGGTGCAAAGACGGTTGCCATATCTTTTTTAAAGCCAAAGATTTACTTTGATTGAGTTAATTCACCAACACACAATCGTGACGGTTTCTTTGTAGTACTGGGGTCTTTTTTGTGGTTTTTCGGAAATGTGTGGACTCGTGCTTTATTGGACGAGAAAAAAAAATAGCACAGCAATGAGATAACCTCAAACTGTTTAATAGCTCTTAGTGTTTGATTCTTGGGATAAATTACTCCCATGTTGTATTTTTTTTTAATATGTTCAATATGTTTCATTTAATTTCCCATTTTCCTTGATTTACGTTTTGCTGTAAAGATTTTAGGCTAACATCTCATTATAGTCAATTCATTTATTGTCTACACCTTGAACAGATCTGTGAGCTCAGACGTGCTGGACGTTTGTTGTATTTTTAGTTCATGAACTGTCCACGCTTTTAGAGAATGAAGACTTTACTAGTATTAAATGGCGGAAAATGGGTGGCTGTGGTCTACAGACAGGACGTGCATCGATTTAGCGCAAACAAACCAGTAATGTAAAGAGATTAGTGAGCCTGGTTGTGATAAATGCGTCATGGTTGTGCTAATGGACTTGCTGAAATCATACTGAAGAACCTTGCCGTTCTAGATTCCCATGATCATTGTCAATCAATAATCTGAACTGTGTTTATGAGTAAATGTTCAGTAACAAGTGCAGTGTTCAAGCCACTCTCAGGCTGTGTGCTCTTGAGCCAGTTTCAGGCCTCATCTCCAGTTTGCTTCATTTCCGAGTCATAAAGATTTGCTGTGGATGTTGGTTGTTTGCCCTTTGTAATTCTTTCAAAAAAAAAAAAAAATCCCTGAGCTAAATAAGATGTCTAATCTTCCTTCCTCCCGTCTCGCTTGTCCTGAATTCTGAATCATCATGAAATGGCCTTTTTTTTTTTTTTTAATCTTGAAGTAGTATACTTCTGTTATGAAGTAGATCTTCTCTCTCACCTTCCATCATGTCCTCCTATCACAGTTGTCAGTGGGTCGCAGTATTTTTCTCATTGTAGCCAATCTTGTACAGTTTTATGCAAATTTCACATGGATGTTTATGAATATCTGCTGCGGTTTAGGAATTCTGTAGATAGAAATGACTGTGCAATGACAAATAAAAACAGTTTGAAAAATGCATTCAGGTGTGTCTGGTGCTGCATCTCTGGGATAAATTAAACTGTTAGCAGAGTTGGTTCTCCAAGTCAGTAATTTGGATGTGGAAGAAACTTTTAGTCTTAAAGACCTGAGCAATTTTAAACAGCAACAGAATACTCCAGGAATGGTCCAAATAGGGCAAAATACAACTTTTTAAATATGGGGATGCATTGCATTGGCCTCTGGACCAAAAGGTCCAGGGTGCAAACCCCACCTCTGCCAAACTGCCATAGTTGGGCCCTTAAACAAGGCCCTTAACCCACAATTGCTTGAATTGTAAGACTGTATAAGTTGTAAGTTGCTCTGGATAAGGGCGTCTGCTAAATGTAAATTGCTATAGAGACTGTGGCAGCCTAGCGCTTAGGGTACTGGACTATGGACCACAAGGTCCAGGGTTCAAATCCCACTGCCGCCACAGTTGGATCCTTGAGCAAGACCCTTAACCCAACATTGCTTGAATTGTAAGACTGTATCAGTTGGATAAGGGCGTCTGCTAAATGCTGTAAATGTAAATAACAGAAGGTCACCTGGTCTGATGAGACGTGTTAACATTGTGTGGACAGTCGGTAAGTTTGCACTCTGTACCTGTGGAAGTGAAGGTGGAGATGTTCTACTGGGAAACACTGGGCACTTATGTGAACGTCAGTTTGACACATGGTCCTAATGTTTTGGCTTATCTGTGTAGAAAATCAAAAATATAAAGAGTATCAAGAGGTCGGAGTGCTAGGAACTATAAAATATTAAGTTATTTTAGTGATTTTCCTGAACCAACTACACTGCCCAAAAAATAGGGGGACTTTAATACCCTGTATGGGTTATTTAATCTAAAATATCCCATAATATCCACTAATTTGTGAGCGATATATGTTCCCTTATTAAGAGTTTATAGTTCACAGTCATTAGAATTAAATGCTGTATTCTAACTGGTTTGTTTTTTGTGCTTTGCATTGCTAATGGTGGCCGGCATTGCTAACTCACGTAATAATCCCAAAGGCCTGACAAGAGCCAACAAACTCCCAACATGCTAAACTCTGCAAAGTTATATTACATTTATGAAAGCAAAAAAAGATCATTAAGCAACAGTTAATGAATCACATTGCTAATCTGCTAATATTCAACCTCCCAGGTCCAGATCCAGCACATTCCTGGTAAGACTCGCACCCTGGTTGAATTTACAAAAGGCCTGGAAATGTTTGCCAGCATCAATCCTACTTTTTAAATACCCCACATTTCGGTAGTCCTATGTATCACCGTCTGTAATGTCCTCACAGTCTACACGAGCGATATTGCAAGCCAGGACCAACTTCCAGAGCAGCAGTCCATCGTAGGCTGAAAAACTGCAATTCTAATATCAGTACAGTACTATAAGTGTCCACTAGAAGGCGTAGTAAGTCAAGAAATAAACGATGGCGCCTTCCAACTTGGAACTCATCTAAGGCCAGACTTTTTAAATTGCTTGTTCCTCGGATGTCCCTGCTTAAGAATATACTAAATCTTTATTTTTCAGCACTTTTCAATTTCTCGAGGAATAATAAAAGAAAAGGGAAATAAATATTTATTTTTTATTTAAAAATAACATTTATTTAACCCACAATTAAATTCAAGTGAATCTGGAAAAAGAATTTAATGAACAGAATATATATATATTTTTTTATTTCAACAATTGGTGCTGCGGCTGATCCGGGAATATTAATACAGACTTACAATCCAAGCAATTGTAGGTTAAGGGCCTTGCTCAGGGACCCAACTGTGGTCCATAGTCCAGTACCTTAACCGCTAGGCTACCACAGTCCCCACCCCTAAGATCCACTCGCTATTGAAAAAAGCCCAGACCAGCATAATGCTGGACTTGGTGGTGACCAGTGTTTGTTGTGTTTTTAACATGTTTTTACTGGGGATGCTGGTGACCAGCACATGCTGGTCTTTTCTGATTATGCTGTTTGAAAAACAAAATCAGCCAGATCATACTGGGCCACCAGCTTTTCCAGCAAGGTTATGCTGGTCTGGGGCTGGTCAATGCTTTTTTTTTTCAGCAGGGCTAGAACCAATATGGCACATTAATATTTCTCCTTTGGGATAGTGATTAATAAGTAATTTATTTGTAGTTTTCACATACCATGGGTATCGACAACACGCAGACAGATAAAATAATTTCCAAGATTAACATCTGCCTCAGAACAATGAAAGAAATGTATTTAGCTTCAAAGATAATGTTATATATTACCTAAAGCATAGGCCGATCCGACAAGTCATGCAGTGTTTGGCTAACCGCCAGGGTTTCTTTTGTCACAATGCCAAAACAAACTGATTTACTTCACAAGAAGTCATTAATGCTTATGTTAAGAAGGCCGCTAGGCATGGGCATGCTCTGTTACAGAAATTTTAAAAGTTATTTAATTAAACTTGTTGGTTGCGCTAGCATACTAGCATCCAAATCATTGTATAATGGTGTTTGTTTTTGGGCCTGGAAAGCAGCACAGATTAACATTAAACAATAGAGGTTAAGACTACAAAATCCCAAATATATTTCACTTATGTCTAAAGAACAATGTTTGTAGCCTAACAGTTCATATAAATAATAGTTTGGTCTGGATTAAGTGTTAAACCGTGATCTGCACTCTAGGTTGGTAATACAGACCATGGCCGGCAGGGGGCGCATTAAGGCTATGCCTTCACCCTGAACCCGAACGAGGGCGCACCACGGAATGATCGTTCAAATCTTATTAAAAATAACAGGCTCAGTCACTGAGCCTTACACATCTACACATCTACTGTGAACCCCCCAAAACAAGGTTTGAAGTTTCTAAACCTGACTAGACTTTTTGTTGGACGCAGTGAGTCTGGGAATGGTGCAGCGTTTGGGAATGAAGCTGAGTGCTCCTCAAGCTTGGTCGGAGCTGTCAGCTGGAGCGCGCACGCCAGTTTACAGGAGATAGAGAGCAAAGTGACGCTCGCACAGGAGAGGAGAGGAACCTGAGAGGAACCTGGGAAGGACCTGGATTTTTGGCTTGGACCGCTTCCCTGTGTTGAGCTCAGCTTTACCGGAGTCAATAAAATGTGACAGCGGTTTGGTTTGCACGATTGCGCGTGGTAGACTTGGAGAGCACACGCAGACATGGTTCCTGATTGGAGGTATGGAATGCGTTTCAATTGTTGAATGGTTTCTTCATTGGGAATGTGGTTTGGTCCTAGCCTGAGCTTCTTGTCAAAGTGGACCTAACAAGTACAAAGGACATAAATAGGGAGTTCCATGAATATTTCCCTGGGCTGCATGGTTGAACTCCACAAATCAAATGATTTAAATCGTGGGTAGCGGACATTCCACTGGATTGTTACCCCAGCGGCAAATGAAATGTCCAAAAGAAAGATCAAAAGGTGAGCTTCAAGAGGCACCTGGACAGCGGAGCTCTTCGCCTACAGACATCCAACATACGCACTCGCATTCCGATGCCAAAATGATGACCACCGGCCCCAATATCGTCTACGAATGGCTGAAAACGCTGCAGCTCTGTCAGTACGTGGAAGCCTTTATGGACAACGGCTATGACGACCTGGAAGTTTGCAAGCAGATCGGCGAACCAGACCTGGACGCCATCGGGGTCTTTATACCGCATCACAGGCAGCGCATTCACGACGCCGTTCGACGGCTAAAAGACGACGACAGGCAAGCTTCATCTGGGCTTTACTTTACCCTGGAGCCGTTGATTCACAGCTCAAACCATCACGAGTCTGTACTGAGAGGATCCAGGTCCTGGACGGAGCAGATCGGCATGACTTACGCGGGAGCGCAGCGCAACCCGAGCCTGAGGAACCGCAGGGAGTTGGTGATCTACCCCAAACTGAAGCTGAAGATCATGATCAGGGATAAACTCATTAGAGATGGAATTAATCTGGCCAGACCACCGTATTCTAACAAGGTAAGTAATCCAGATAAGGGTTTTGAGGGCGACACGTGGTTGGAACAGGTGTTTGCGCACAGCTGGAACAGATGTGAAGAGCTTCTTTCATTTATTTGACTGAAATCAGCTGTCACAGTACTGGAGTTTCCAAAGCATGGAGATACTAAATAATCTTAGAAGTTTTGAGGGTGGTTAAATGTGCACTGGTTAGGCCTAAAAGGTAAAAAAAAAAGAATTGCAGGTTTAATTATATATAAGTAAAACGTCATTTTCCAGTTTACATTTATGGCATTTAGCAGACATGTGGCTGAGTTAAGATTCAAACCCTGGACCTTGTGGTCCATAGTCCAGTGCCTTAACCACTAGGCTACCACAGTCCACACTACACCAAAGTACCTTACAACCAACATTATGTCCTTTACATGACCCAACCCATATTATTAGGATTTCTGGATTAGAGCACAGGGTCACACATTAGGACGCATCACTGGGACAGGGCGAGTTAACCAGCATCCTAGCAGCGCCCATTTGAATGGGCTTGTCTTTTTGTTTTTATTCGGTGCAAGGCGTATTTTGAGCCCAAATCATGTCTTTATTTACACTGATTCTGAGTTCCAAAAATACTCCTTGTGTAAATTAAACTTGGATGAGTCTTTCAGGGTTGCCAGGTTTGCAATATAATAGCAATACGCCCCTAAAACACTGTCTATGCTTGTAAAGTTTATGACTACCAAACATTTGTAAATGAAGCTGTCATGCACTGTCAAACCAAGGATCTTAAGTGGTCTGGTATTAGATTGACAGCCACCCTTATCCGAAGGAACTCACAATTACAGAGTGTAGTTGAGGATTAAAGGTTTTGCTCAATGTTTCAACAGTGGCAGTTTGCTGGAGCTGGGATTAGTCCTCCCAGTCTTTTGATTAAAAGTCTTAACTAGAAGATGCCTTGTGTATCAGGACTCCAAAAGCTAATATTGCATAAATATCAAATTTAATATCGAATTATATATTATTTAGACTCTAGACTGTGTTAAGTTTGGTATATTCTCCATATGTCTACAGTACTATATTAGCCACTTTTTGTTGGTCCTGGTTGTTGTGGGTGAAGTGTTTGTGGTCTGGAACACAGTAATTGCCCTGTCCAGGGCGTACTAGAAACGTGTGTCCCACAAGGACCCACATTCTTGACCAAACAAAGAAGTTATTGAAATCTGTAGCTACTGTATATACACAAAAAGTATAGGAATACTTTTTAATCAGAGTATAGCATCAACACAATTCCCCTTCTGGGATGTTGATCTGAGAGCCAGCTACTAGAAATGCCAGTTCCTGATGGCCTGGGATTTATTCCCAGACTGGACTTGCAATATAAAGGACAGGTAGTGCCCCGTTCAGGGTGTTCCTGTGCCTGTGCTCTCACTGAACTCCCTTATGAGGACAAACAGCGGTAAAACAGGTTGCTTTGCAGGATTTTTGACAATCTCCTGCCTTTAAGTTTGATCTCTGCACAGGATAACATAATTTTAAGGCCAGACTTTTGCGTAGCACCATAATGCAGTGTAAGCAAAACGGCCAAGATATGATATAACCTAGTACCACAGTTGAGTGGTAATGTTGCGTAAGATAGAGATGAAGGAATTATAGGCTATGGAGTTTAGAAGGTCCACTCTTGCCATTGGCACTGTACGTGTAGACAAAGAGAAAGTAATGTTCTCTGGTTAAATTACAGTTGTTCCTTCTTTAATCTTAGGTGTGGTCTGTCAGATAAAAACTATGCAGTTGCCTCAAGTTCTTCTCTGCAGCAGAATGTCTCAGTAATTGCTCACTCTAGAAGGTGTGCAGTCTGGATCTGTTCTGTCGGGACACTGGAGCGGGGATTTAGTGCCAGAAAACACAAATCACAAACGTGTAATTTCACATGGACGAGCAGGAGAGCATTTAGCGAGTGTTACAACCTGCCTCGCGCAGATCAGCTCGAACCATAAAGTGCTTCATTTCTTTCTCTGAGAGCTTCCACTCATCCTGCACCTGTTTAGCGCTCAGATCTGTCCAGCCATACTGACAGCATTCATTCCTCGTCCTCTCTTGTCTCTCGAGAGGGTGAGTGGACGTGTGAATAGTGTGGCCTTGACACAAGTAGCACCTCTTCACTATAGGAATAGAGGATTCATCTGGGCTTTGGGGTAAGATTACACTCAACAAAAGATTAGACCATATAGCTGGTGTTGGTGAACAATTAGAGATGAGGTACCAAAATAAAATCAAAGCATGAAAACAAAACGAATGTAAAGGCAAATATGATGTAATCCAGATAGAGCGAAGATAACAGCGTAAACAATTAAATGTTTTTCCATTTTCCATTTTTAGTATTTAAGCAACACCCTTATACAGGGCAACCTATAACTAATACAAGCTTGTTTCTAGTCCAAATAATTAAGGAATAAAGGTCTTGCTTAAGTTCTTAACAGTGGCAGCTTGGTGCTACCAGGATTTGAATCTTT
Source organism: Parotocinclus cesarpintoi (assembly GCA_034780495.1). Classification (NCBI taxonomy): domain Eukaryota; kingdom Metazoa; phylum Chordata; class Actinopteri; order Siluriformes; family Loricariidae; genus Parotocinclus; species Parotocinclus cesarpintoi. The sequence continues at coordinate 12,126 of JAUZSV010179884.1, forward strand.
AATCTTGTGGTCTATAGTTCAATAACTGAACTACTAAGCCTCCAAATTCAATACAGACATTTTTGTAAAGTCTCAGGATTTAAGTCATATTAAATACGTTTGTTACCTGCAGAGGTTTGGTCAAATTCGTCTCAAGACATGACTAAGAAATGAATAGTGGCAGTACTGGGATTTGGACCCTCAACCTTTTGTGCAATAAACCCGTACTTTATCTACTGAGCCACCAAGTAACACAATGTTATTATTATTTTTGACCCAATTTACTTTTCCTGGTCTTGATCATGGGCTTCCAGTTCCTGTCTCAGAAAAAGTTGGAAAAAAAATGGCAAAAACATTTTGTTAGGGCTGCACCAATACTGAACTTCATAAACTGATACAATAACTGATTATTAACACATTGTAGTGGCTGATACTGATATTAAAAAAAGAACATTTTAAACTTTCTGTACTGGCAAGAAATTACATGACCTGATTTGAACTTTCTCTAAAGAGGTAAAAATCTTTTAAATCTAGAAATAATATAGCCACTTACTTAACTATACAGTCATATTTACTGGCCAACAGAACACCACATAAATATTCTGATATAAAGAATTAAAAGACAAACCTGAGACCCAACTAAAATACTACAATACTAGTAAAATGTTCCACCCCCACAAAAAATCATGGTTAATTTGCTACATGTACAACAGTGGTATAAGTGTTCCCTCATTTATGGCGGGGGTTACGTTCCAGGACCATCCGAGATGAACGAAAATCCGTGAAGTAGCGAAGCTATATTTATGTAAGTATTTCTACACTATTTTAGCCGTAGAACTTGCAGAACGTTTGGGTAACATCGTTGGGCTTGAATGAATTCAGTCTATAATGAAACTT
>JAUZSV010179992.1:0-13001 GCA_034780495.1 Parotocinclus cesarpintoi
AGCATGGTATGCTGAAACGTTTGTGCAAATACTGGAAGCAGCCTCTTTAGATAGATGGGTGCCATCTCAGGGTCTCCTTTCGGCTCGCTTCCCTCCTCCTCTTCCTTATTCACATCCTTCTTCTTCTTGTCATCACCTTTGTTTACAGGACACATCCAGTCTCCTGTAGTGAAGGGACAGACAAATAATCAGTTTGAGCTTAACTTTATCCAGAAATTACACAGGGAAATGAGTCTTGTTTCCAAGTCCTCAACAAATGAGCTAAAAAGATTAATTTATGAACCAAAAACATGTGAAACTCACCAGGAGACTGAAGTATTGCAACAACCTCGCTGTGCCCTCTCTCCCTAGCTTTGTCCAACGGAGTTTTGCCATCTTCATCCCTCAGGTCAGGGTTGGCTCCATGCCGCAATAAAGTCTAGAGAAATGGGGGTACAGAACATAAGTGCACTTACATCCAAACCAATGAGTGCACCTTCAAATACACAGCAAGCACAGAGACTAATTAGAACTCCTATTACCTTGGCTACTTGTGGTCGTCCGAAACAAGCAGCATAATGCAGAGATGATGAACGTTGACCTCTGTTTACATCAGCACCTCTTTCACACAAGAATTCCACCTAACACACAAAACAAAGCTGTTAGAGGTCTGACGTTTACCAAGTAATAATACCAAGTTTCTGTCCCTGTGCCCTCTGTATTCTAATAAGAAAGCAGTTTATATTTAAGCTGTAACCTGGGGCTCATAAACCATTTGCAGTCCATAATACATTGCTTTGGGACCTGTGCTGCTGTACTTTAGGTCCATGTATTTGGAAGTAACACCAAAAGAAAGGCCTTTTATTCCTCAACCCATACATGCAAGACCTGGAACTTTTAATAGAACTGGTAATTTAAGATAAAAATGGAGAACTGCATTCTGTTACAACAGTTGGTACCCAGACAAAACCTGAAATAAACAGGGTTCATACTGACAGCAACAAAACAAAACATTAAATGACAAATAAACTTTTTAATTTGCCTTTTCCACATTATCCTAGCTTATTTTTTAGGGTTTGTTTTTTAGAGTACATTTACATCAGTTACCTGAGAGATTATTTAAAATACAAGGTTTTTGCTTCTGCTTTTTTGATTTATTTAATAACCAAAAAAAATATCGTTCAGCATCAAAGGCTGAAAAGTCTCAAAGTCTTAGCAACAGACAAGATACCATTAAAGAAAGAAAGAAAAATCTGTGTGGCTTATATACATTATCTCACAAAAGTGAGTATACCCCTCACATTTAAGTAACTTTTATTGCATATTTTTAAAATGGGATAACACTGAAGACTTGATACAATGTAAAGAAGTTAGTCTACAGCTTGTATAATAGTGTACATTTGCTGTGCCCTCAAAACAGCTCAATATACATTCATTAATGTCTAAACCTATGGCAACAAAAGTGAGGACAACCCTAAGTGAACGCACGCAAAAATAAACCTGTGTGGACACTGGAAGAGCACGCCGACTCCAAATACGCAAGATTAAACTAGCAATCATTTTATCTTTAACCCATTTTCACAAAAGTACCGATCAATTCAGGACCACTAACAATCTTACCATTTCCTGTGTACCAAACGCTGAAGCCCAATTCAATAGTGTCTGCCCTACATCATCCATGAAATTCACTTCAAATGCTAAAAAAAAAGACAAAGAATTAAGCATCATAAAAACATCAGAAGCACTTACACCCACCACATCTGACTAAATTCTAATGGCACTTTGCACACGTCTATGACCTCACCTCCAGTATCGATAGCGTCAATCAGTGCATCAGTGTCTTTGCTGCGAATACAGTCAATGAGCTGGCGGTGTGAACGCTCTCCTGAGCTGTCCAGACGCCGCAAGCCGGGAATGCGACCACCTGAGCCCGCTGTGGATTTAGGCAGCGCTTTACGACCCTCAAACAGCAACACCAGCAGTAAGTCCACAAGACGCATTGTGTCCAGCACGCAGCGCTCATCTCCCTGCAATGCACTTTCCATTGAGTCAGGCAGTGCAGAGCGAAGCAGATCCTGGTGGGGTTTTTTTGGGCGGGGGGAGTGAAAAAGGTTATACATGATTAAATCCAGCAAATCTATTATTTCATCAGCATTACTCCATCTCTCCATCTGCCCTGACCTTGCAGTAAAATGATCCGTTTAAAACTTGACAGTCAGTGCTTACATGGGTGACAAGCGGTGAACCCCTGCACAGCGTGGAAAGCAGGCTCACGATAGTAGACACTTGGTTGCTAAGTTTAGAGTCAGGGGCAGAGGGGGCAGCCCCAGTAGACACTCTGCCTGGTTTACAGGTAGAAGAAGGACCAGCAGCTGAGCCTCCCGCAGCAGCCATGCGTGACAGCAGCTCCTCGCTCAGGCCGTGTTTGGCAAGTGGAGCTGGATCCACCCCACGTCGAGTAAAACGGTCAGCTAGAGACGCGAAACAGCGCAGTGCTCCATCAGAAACCTGCAACGATACAATTTTTGCTAAATAGTCTGATGTTTTGGTATGGATTTACATTTATGTTGTCATTTAATTAACATGTGTAGATTTTATTCAGTATGCCAAAAAAGCCCAGAAAAGGGTGTACTACAAATTGATAACAACATAATTCAACTTGAATATGTAGAACTAATTTACCTGAGTTTATCAGTTGTTACAAGTTTGTGATTACTATAAAGACTTTCATCTCAGACTATAATTTAAAACAATTGATTTTAAAAATGCATTTTTATTGACAACTGTACATGTTCTAGTAATAACTGACCCACCCCGTGTTTACTGCATCTATGTCTACTACTGCTAAATGCCAATTTATATAATCTTTTGTAAATTTCTCCTCTTTATTCTGCTTCATTTAACTGGCATGTGCTGGTTGCAAGCCACCATTATAAATATAAATCTGTTCATAATGGCTGGTCTGGTTAAATTAAACATTAAACTAAAAAAAATATTTAAAATGATACACAATGTAAAAAGATACAGAAAGTTAAAATATATACTGTAATTATATATTCTGTTTAACAATATGTACAACATAATATACATCATATATATTGAAATTAATGTTACCAACAACCTGATATTTTGAAGAAAGGCTTCAAATTCAAACAAATTTAAATTTACTTTAAATCAATCAAATGTATGTGAATGTAGTGGCACAAGTTACCTGGTGGTCTTCATGTTTCAGCAGACTGGACAGGGACTCCACACATGTCTCCAGTGATGAGTCCTGTGGCTCCATCTTGCTGCAGAGTCGAGACACAACAGTCATGGCTGAGTGTAGCGTGTCCTTATGCACCAGATGACCACTGTCTCTAATGAAACTCAGGACACAGTTCAGCCCCCCAGCCTCAAACACAGCACCAGACTCTCGTGTGCAGATCAACTCCAGCACCTGGTGAGACAAAAACAAAAATGGCTTCATATCAATGACAAGAATACATGTTAAACATACACAGACCAATCTCCCAAATTAGACTTTATAAATGCCTGTTTTCTCATGCGTTTCTCCTGCAACCATTTTTTCTTTACGCTGCCTAAAGGAAAGATTTCCTTGCAATTTAGTTAAATGGAAAAAACTCAGACTAAATATCTGTGACACAATCAGTAACAGCACTCTCCACAAATGCTAGGAGACCGTCTTATTAATCACTCTTAAGGTTCCATTGTCAGTCCAAATAATGACCCATTGAGAAAGGCCCACACAAAAAGGGCAATTGGTCAGTAATGAGACAAACCAAAGTGATACTCCATTCAGGTCAGGATCTATTGTCAATAAAGTACCATTTGCTGCCTTTACAAATAGTGCCTGGTTGCGATTTGATCAGAAACGTCATTGTTCAGTTTAAATTATTCTGAATTTTCAACTAATTTCAGGGACGCACAGAATTTTCAGCAACTGAAATTATTTGGCAGAATATTGGATGGACCCCTAAAATTAGTTGTTTACATTGTGTAGATAATGCTGCCTCTGAAGTTTCATACATACGAATAATACATAATACTAAGGAGTAGGCAAGAGAGAACAATAGCAGCCAATTATTTGAAGAGAATGGAGTCTGGATGCCATGGCATAGAGTCATGACTTCACCTGCTTTACAGACCTGCTTTACCTCCAAGACTTCAGAATACTTATTTGTAGCAGTTCCTAGCACCAAAATATTAATAATGGGCTGGATTGTAGGGGGTGGAGTAAGTTTGGACTAGCCCATGCAGAATTGACACATCCTCAATTTGTTTTAATTTCCTTTAGGTTTACAAAGCTATTGGTTCTTCAAGTTTGATTAATTAAGCTAATCCAAAGAGATGTGCTTTGGGTTTTCCTACATGGTGTTTGAAAGAGGCGAGAATTTCTGCAATGTGATGGAGCTGGTGATATCAAGGTCACACTGCCATAACAAGTATCAGTACCACATACGAATGTGACCCAGACTGGAATTTAAATGGTCTGATGGCATGTGGGTCTCTTTTACAAGCAGAGTGAACAGAACGTTTAGTTTGTAATTTTGCTGATGTTCCTGTCTATTGTCTGTGCCTTTTCCCTTACCTAACTAGATCAAAGCAATACAAGTGGAATCTGTTTACTGATAGAGATGCATTTTTATTTGTAAACTAAAATAAGTTGGGGCACCACTAGTACTGGAGTGACAGCATGAAATGTAAATGTCTTTTGTTTTCCCCATTAACTGTCTCATTATATTTTTAATGCTGGATAGCGCTTATGGATTCACCAACAAAAAAAAACAAAAAAAAGTTACAAATCAGCTACAAGAATGCACCATGTTTATTCTCTCAACATCCGATCGCTTAAACATCCAAGGTCTTAAAAACTGAACTTAGAAATAAAAAAATGTGACTCATGTTATTCACGTTTAAATGACTACAAATGAGCAAACCTGGCACCCGCTAAATTTTTTGAAAGGCTTAAAAAAAAACTCTTAATGTTTTACTTCCTTTTTCAAATTAAACAAATGATACAAAGGTAAGAGTAACAACTTTTTTCCATAGAGTTTTATTTAATGTTATTTTAAATATAAAGTGAGCAAAGCATATAAAATACCATGTAATGGTGGCAATGTTCAGAATCATCCTGTTTCAGAGCATTGTAAGCTCATCCTGACAACAACTGTGTTAATGTCTAAAAACATCTTGCTAAATTAAAAAAAGCTTGTTCAGGTCATCTCAGCCATTTACAAAGCGTTTGTCATTGTTACTTTTTTTGTTTTTTCGCAAATTGAAAATAAAACCCATAACTACATAAAATGTTTCGGCAACCCTAAGACGGTTAAAATAACTCCATTCGACTTATGTGCAAGTACTTGACATCCTCTACCTTACATGACCTAAACAGCCTTTATCATATCCAGGGAAATCCATCTAAAAGAGAGCTTATTCACACAAACTAGACAGAGTGAGTGAGCTATACCTTTACACACTGCTCGGCCAGATCTCTGCTGGTTCTATTGTTCAGCTCTACTACAACCAGTCGGTTACAGAGAGCCTTAATAGCTCCATCCACTCCAACTATTCTGCGTGTGCACTCAGCTGACACATCAAGGTAGTAGGTGATAGCCCTTGCCGTCACCTCCAGAACATTGTCGGGGGCACTTTCATCCAAGAAGATCTTACACAGGGCTGGTAGAAAGGTCCGTGGAGGACACCTGAGAGATACAGTGTGGATAAAACAATCATAAAAATCTCTAAAAGGAGTCTTAATACATTCAAAAACAGTCATATGGTGCACCTCAGACTGACATTGTGTTAAGACGTTGGAATGGCAGAATGGAGAAAAAACATTTCTCCAACAAAACCTTGTGCAGTTCAACTGATTCAACTATCTGGGATTTTCTCACCTGGATTATTGAGCATGCATCAAGAGAAATTCTACTCACGTTTCAAAACAGCGGTCCACATTGTCTGACATGAGCAGCAGCATGCAGAGCTGCTCCAAGGCAATGAGTTGCATGTCTCTTTCATCGCCCTGTCCCATCTGCAGCCATTCCAGCAGTGTGTCTGGGTCCACATCAGCCATGACTCCCAGTCACAGCTTCTGCCAGTCAGAGGAAAAAGAACAAGGGCAGTCACTGATTCTCTTGCTGGCTCATGAAGACTCCACCTTAAAAGCAAAAAGTCAAGTTTAACATTACTCAGACACTGATTAAAAATAAATTAAATACATTTTTAATTCCATGGAACCCAATCAACTTTGGAACTGTTCACTTCAGTTCACTACACAAACAACTTAAGACGATCACAAAGAATTAACTAAATTCACTATAGCAAAAAAAGTTATTCTTAAAAGGAGTGTCAAATTTAAAAATGATTGTTCTCACACCGAAAGCTAGAAATCTAAATAACAGTTGAAATACAGTCAAAACATTTGTAATTGTTAAATATTTCATAAATACACTACTAATAAGGGACATATAATTATGAGAGATGTCATTTTTGAGTATCCCCAAGTTTTGCAAGTAGTATTATTACAAAATATATTTTTGACACAAGAATCCACACTGTATCATAACTGACTGGTATATGGCTCAGAAACAACTTGCTGTGGTTTTTGTTAGTTTCGTTTTCAAGATTTCAGTCAGAGCATTACTAATGATCTAAAAGAGCTCATTATTATTTACTATGACTTTAATTCTTGCTAACGTTCAGTGAACATATCCTTGCAGGCAGTTTGCGCATTCAAATATAAAAATACTATTGATCTATATGACATAAAATCCTTGTTGGATAATGGATGTCTGGTCATTGTTAGGTGATCACCCACATGCAACACAAGCAAAGCCCACATTTCTTGCCACATCAAAAGGAAAGTTTGTTTCTTTGAGCATGTTTAATGCAAGGTTTGCACCTCAAAGGTGGGCCGGAAGGGCCGGTTTTGCAGAGGCTATTTTGCCATTATTTTAATCAGGTTGTCAAATGTGGAGTCTTAGTTGGATGATGTTTAGCCATTTTTTTTTGTATTTGATTAAGTAGTTTATCTAGTGTGTCTGAAATCTGAAATATTTTCAAATCTTCATTTGTTGCAGATATCTGGGGCATTCGATAAGCAGATGTTTTATTGTAATCCTAGGTCAGCAGGTTTCGAAGTGTGGTGATTCCTCATCATTTAAAAGGAATGAGTGAGTTATTTTATCTGTACAATTATTGACCTTTATTTAATAAAGAGATTAAAAATTTAAGGAAATATTTTCCTAAGAAAGATTTGGCTTATACAGGCAGCAGAAAAAGAAGACAGTTGCCCACAGTAAACAATGCAATGTTTGTCCACGCAAATTGTAGCCTCAGTTGACGGTTCTTAGCTGAGAGGTTAGCATCTACTGTGGCCAATCTGCTTCAAGAATCAACATGTTACAAGTTGCCCATCTGCATAACAATTATAACAAGGGTTAATGAGAGTTACTGTTGGATTTCTATGAGCTCTAACCAGTCTGGCCATTCTCCTATGACCTGTTAATGTACACTTCCTCTCTTTTGGACCATACCCTTATACAGCACTCTATTCACGGTTGCCATGTTCACTTATTCTTTGATGTTGTGCCTATTTTGGGGTTCGTTACACAGACAACATGGGAAAGTTACTTGTATTGTCTGGCAACTCTGGAATTCAATGCAGATCCGCTAAATAGCTACTGAACACTGACACGCAGTATATACTCAAGAAATTTATATTTTAAAAAATGTAACTCCACATCAAACTCCTATGCGATTATTGGCTGGTTGCATAGTAGAAATTTGACTGCTACCTGGGTCATTTAAATCTAGATGTTTCCCATTATCCATTAGTGCATGTACACTCCTTGATTGGATTACTGACTAAATCGGATTTATTATTATTATTATTAAGTGCATGTCGACGCAATGATTTTACTCCTGTTCTTGAGCTCTCAGATTCCTGTATAAAATAATAATAAAAAAAATTCTGGGAGAATTCCCAGACTGTCCACAATTCTTCTGTATTGATGACGTCTGTGATTGTGTGTTTTATTGATATAAGACAATAATAGTGTTAAACTAGATCAACAGTTTCAGAAATACTCAGACCAACTATTCCAGAACCAACAATGCTACAGTCAAAGTCATTTAAATTAGCTTTCTTCCCTGAGGCTTGGTCGCCTTGATTTACCAAGCAATTCAACAGGTGTACATAATATGGCCAGTGTGTGTATATCCCAGTTACTTAACATTAAGCAACTTCTTTATTTCTACAGGACTCAGCATTAACATTTCTGATCAGGTTTCATAACAGTTCTATAGATAATACTGCAAAAACACAAACCTTCTGAAAATGCTCAGTACTTCGCTATGACCTACTTTGAAACTCCTAGGTTTAATATTTTGTGGAAAAACCCTTGTTTGCAATTACAGCTATTTAATGATTTTTATAAGACCTGATCAGGCCGCGGCACAGTTCTCTTGCACAGGTGTAATCCCACTCCTTCATGCAGATATTCTCCAAGTTGTCTAGGTTCTTTGGGTGTCCCATGTGGACTTTAAACTTGAGCTCCTTCCACATGTTTTTAATTGGGTTAAGGTCAGGAGACTGACTAGGCCACTGCAACACCTTTATATTTTCCCTCTTGAATCAGGTCTTGGTTTTCTTGGCTGTGTGCTTGGGGTTGGTGTCTTGTTGGAAGATGAAATGACAACTGCGGAGGTTCTCGGCCAAAATCCCCAAGGAGGCTGTTTCATCAATCTTCTCGTGAATGTGGACCAGATGGCCAGGCCCCTTGGCTAAGAAGCAGCCCCACAGCATGATGCTGCCACCACCATGCTTGACTGTAGGGATGGTATTCTTGGGATCATATGCAGTGCCATCCTGTCTCCAAACGTCACGGGTGTGGTTGGCACTAAAGACCTCGATCTTGGTCTCATCAGACCAGAGAACCTTGAACCAGTCTGCGTCAGAGTCCTCCAAGTGATCCTGAGCAAACTGTAGATGAGCCTTGCCATGGCACTTTGAAAGTAAAGGTACCTTAGGGGCTCGCCTGGAACTGAGACCATTGCGGTGGAGAACGTTACTTATGGTATTGACTGCAAAAATTCAAAGGGTGCAGTTGTAAAAGGGGACAAAGGTGCTACCAAATGTACTGCTGTATAAAATGTATGCATGCATAAGCATTTTAGATACACAGTCATTAAAATAATTTTAATTGAGAACAGTTATGAAAATTTAATTCAGAACTAATTTGCACTGCAATGTGTTACTGGTTTAACCATGGAGTCACCAGCATCACAAGAAAACACAGATTTAAATACAGCCATAAATGCAGAATAAATATTTAACTCGATAAACAAACTAAATCAAACCCAATGTTCTTAAATATTTACCAACTGTTTTTCACAGACACACCTTGGGCAATTATGTCGGCAAACAAATTTTATCATTAATTACTTATAAAGAAAATATGTGTGGGGGTTCAGGTGACTGTAGGCAGTTACACAACCGCCCTGAACTGAACTCTGTTCAAAGTAAAAACAAAACGCATATGACAAATAAAATCTGATTTCGGTGTCAAAGAAGTACAAAACCGGAGGCCAAACCAGACCAGAAAATAGCATCCTGGTTCATCAGCTTGTACAGCTGAATCAAACGTTGCACTTGACGTCATGATGATGTTTATATACTGATTAATTACTCAGCTATAAAGTATGTTTAACACGTGGAAAGCTCAACAAACACGCATGGACCTCAAAGCAGCAGACTAATTAACTAAGCAGAAACAATATCCACTATAGGGAAACCAACAGCTTCACTCTTAACTTTACCCTACAACAGGCCAGTACTTACCTCGATTAGGGTTTTAATCAAATCTAACTCGCAACAGCTGAACCCAAAGTGAACCTTCATGGCTCTCGGATCCTCTGTAGCTTAGATACGCCATCAATACTGATTTGCAGCTCATACCAACAAACCGTTGTCACAACTAATCTTCCACAAAGCTACGCTCAATGAGCTATTTAAGCTATTACGCGTTATATTCATAAGTGTCGTGTTTTAACAAACAAAATAGCAAAGGCTAACTTCATAAAATATAGAAATTGTTCCTTCATTAGCTATACTATACTGAGTATGTTACACGAAGACGAACCAGTCTGAGCCAGTAAACGCTAGCCATTAAGCTAAATAAACGTTTGAGGCAAACTTGGCCCTTATTTGAAATGGCACATATTTAACAAGTAATATTTAAATATTAGAGCACTTCTTAAGTACAAAAAATGCCATTCTATTCTATACAACTACTGTCTTAGTCGCTACAATACAAGCTTGTTATACTAGCTAACCATCGTTAGCAGGTAGGATTATGTTAAGCTTTATAAAAACAAACTTAAACCAGATTACCAAGCCGAAATAACTAATATTCACACTGACTTACTGAAATAAAAAAAACACCATGTGTAACTGTAACATTAATAAGTAAGTGTATTTACAGTACAAGCAGCGAGTGAGTCGGCCTTGTGTTTATCATATAATCCGGGACAGAGCGGTAGTGCAGGAGCGCGAGGCCTTAGAGTTTCACCCAGCGTTACACACAGGAAACCTACCCGGCTTCAGCAACAGCACAAAACACTCACCGTTCTTCGGCAAATCCCACCACTTCAACACGACTCCTCTATTAAAGCGTTATTCAAGCTACTTGGAGATAAAAAAAACTGATCGATTCGTCATCCCCTCTGCTTTATATACAAAGATAAAGGTCAAAGCGAGCTAGGAGGTTAAATTAATATCCAGGGTGAAATGTAGCGGCTCCGCATCACGAGGCTCAGCTCTGGACCGTGATAACTAACCGCAGGGGGGCGCTAACCGAGTCACCTGCTCAACCAATCACAACACCGCTTTATTCATTGTTCGTTTTCCTACCACCTTAATCCAATCCAGGGTTTCGGGGAAAGCTGAAGTCTAACCGTCAGCACAGGGCCCAAGAGGGATCCAAAACTAGAAATGGCTTATACTGTACACAAACCCATAGACGCACTCACACTGGGGCATTTTAGATCTGACTAATGCATACTGATGCAACTACTGTGAGATTTCATATTAAAACTGTAAATTGCTTGAACTGTAAATTTAACGTGAACTTTCACAGTTTGGCCATAAAGTTCTACTATGAATTTCTGATGGTAATTTGGCCACTTCATGGTTTTACTGTCAGAGTTCACAGTAATTTTTTTCCTGGGGCAGCACGAAAATTAGAGCGCAAGTGGCAGCACACTTAAAGGCTAAAGCTTCATATTACTCTTCTTTAACAGAGAATAATTGGAATAATCCTAGGTTTATTCTTTTTTCGACAGTGTCTAAACCAGGTAAAATTTTACCACTCAACCGTACCGACAATGAGTTTTTTTTAATTATTTACTGACAAAATATATATCTTCAAAGTCAAAGTGCATCATTTGTTAAATATAATTTATTTAAATAGAATTATCTTCACTATACTGCCAAATATAGTATAATTATAAGTATAATTACATTTCGTATTAATTAGAAAATGCTTTTACTAACATATAAAACATTAAGCACTATAACCCAGCATGTTCACTTCGTTCACAGGAGGCAGGGTTACTTATAGTTCCTTTTATTAAAAATTATAAAGATCACGGCTGGTGGAAGAGCATTTTCTTATAAAGATCCACAGCTTTGGAATAGTCTTCCTGCTTCTGTTCAGGCCTCGGACACAGTCTCAATGTTCAAATCTCAATTAAAAACATATTTCTTTACTCAGGCTTTTTGAATAGTATTTCAAAATGTTTACTGCACTTTCTTTTGTTTTTTCCTGAGGAAAAGGTTTCCTACGTGGTGTATAATACAAGAACATTATACCAACAGTAAAATATGGCTGTTTGCTGCGTCAAAACCTGGAAGACTTGCTGTGATAAATGGAACTATGAATTCTGCTGTCTACCAAAAGACCCTGAAGGAGAATGTCCGACCATCTGTTCGTGACCTCAAGCTGAAATGAACTTGGGCTTTGTAGCAGGACAATGATCCACAACACACCAGCAAGTCCACCTCTGAATGGCAAAAAAAACACTTTGAAAAAAAGACTTTGGAGTGGCCTAGTCAAAGTCCTGACCTGAATCCTATTAAGATGCTGTGGTATGACCTTAAAAAGGCCATTCATGCTCGAAAACCCTCTAATGTAACTGAATAAGAACAATTCTGCAAAGATATGTGGGTCAAAATTCCTCCAGAACGTTGTAAAACACTCATTGTAAGTTATCACAAACACTTGGTTACAGTTGTGGCTGCTAAGGGTGGCCCAACCAGTTATTAGGTTTAGGGGGCAATCACTTTTTCACTCAGGGTCATGCAGGTTCGGATTTTTTTCTCCCTTAATAATAAACACCTTAATTTACAAATTGCATTTTGTGTTTACTCGTGTTGTCTTTGACTATTATATAAATTGGTTTGATGTTCCGAAACATTTAAGTGTGACAAACATGCAAAAAAACAGGAAATGAGGAAAGGGGCAAACACTTTTTCCCCCAACTGTATCTATGTCAGATACTGAGCCATATAAACATATCTGCTGAACAATTAATATTCTAATGCTGATCAATTATTAATAACAGTTGCCAATTACCTAACATTTCACCAAGTGGATGACACAGAAGCTGTAAAAAAAAAAGACTTAATTACGATTGTGCTGATCAATTTAAATGCTATGAACAATAATTAATAATGACAGAATGAAGTAATTATATGAATGGAGAACAGATAATCTCTTTCCTGATGCAATTAATTAGGCTTTTAAACTGAAATCCAAGCTGAAAAGCCAATAAAAAGAAACCATACTTAGGCGACTTTGGATATTTTTCTTCATTTTACATGCCAATAACTAATTAGTGTTACACATTATGGAACTTTGCCATCTGAGGCACTGAGAGCAGATTTAACAAGACCATGAATTAGTAAAGTGTTCAAAGCAGTGGTGACTTGGTGATTTTGGACACTTTGAAATGTTATT
>JAUZSV010180094.1:0-13001 GCA_034780495.1 Parotocinclus cesarpintoi
AGTGTATTCAGAGGAAGCATACGATTTTTTATACCTGTAGATACCACAACAGCTGTCACATATCTCATAAAGAAATTCACTGCTGTTTTTACAAACAACCAATATTTAGTGGAAAACATGCTGTACAGGGGTGAAAGCAGTGCAACACAGAGAGGTCCCCGATACTTTTTAAAGTCTAAAGTATCCAGAGATGAATAGGATGTGGTCAATATACAGCACAGGTGATTGCTTTAGGATTACACAACAAGCATCATTAAACTGCAAGGAAATGTTGTATTATTCATGACTCTTAATGGAATTCAATATTTCAGCAAATCAAATTATCAAATGTCCCAAAGCAATATTGTGCTGTTTATTCATTAACTTCAAAATCTTTCTAGTAAACATCGCAGCTGACTTGCAAAATCTCCTGTGCTGTCCCCGGCGCAGAGTTAAAGGACAAACAAATTAGAATTCATCACTTGAGCAACGCTCAAATGGATTAACTTTTTTAGCGGTAATTGCATATTATAGGCAGGTGCGATTGAGGTCATAGCTCTACAGACCCATGTTAAACAAAGAAAAGAAATTACACAGAGCTTAAAACATGGTTCAGCAATGTTTGTCCCACAAGAAAATACAGCAACAACACTGAAAATACAGGCATTACACTGACACAGCTTACTACTAGGCAATAATATGGGCTCAACAGATATCTGTCCACATTGTGCCAACTGAAATGCCAAAGAAGTATGAGTATAGAGGCAAAATGTTAACATAATAACTGCTGACTAAGTGCATATACTGTGCAATGAATGGACTCTTAAGTATTAAATTCATTATGAAAAGAAATTAATGTTGTGTGCTAGAAAGCATTGTGAAGCTTAGGAGAGAGAGGGTTAGACCAGAAGGCATATGGTTTACTGCAACTGTTTTGGGTTCATTTGATTGATCTGTTTAATTCAGACGGATGAAAATTTAATTAAATTTAAAATACATTAACATTAAATTATAATTTGCATGTAGATATAGTTCTACCACTGTTCCATCTGGATCAACACCCTAGCACAACACATGCACCTCTCTAAACTAGGTAAACTAGATAATTTTGATAATACAGAGAATCTAATTCTAAACCCCCATCTGTAACCCTTCACAGGCATGAGGGTAAGTAGGAAGCATATGTAGGCCTGAGGACAGAGCAAATGGCAATCTGTTCAAAATTTAAAAGCCAAATGCGATCTTTTCAAAAACTAGGACTCCAGTAGGGTTCTGGGCATAACCAGTTCTTCACACTTATACAAATAAGTTAAATACAAAGGGTAATAGGTTGTTCTGACTGAACTAGGACTAGGACTGAACTAGCCTTGACGTCATTTAGCAGATGTCCTTACCTAGAACACATTTATATAAAATTCCACACTATTTTGAGAATACTGAACATCACAGCATTGCACATTACATGTACAGGGTGAGTCAAAAATCACAGGGCACATGAAGTGGGAATTGAAGTGGGCAGCCAATATTTTTTAGGAAGTGGAAATGACCCTCTGGAGCACCCTGCTGTCTGTTGAGAAGCAGTTTTCAAACCACACGAAATGCAGAGCAGAGTAGTTTCTTAGCCATGCTGTTCTTTCTCAGGATCCTTAAGAGGCAAAGTCACTATACATTTACATTTACAGCATTTAGCAGACACCCCTATCCGCAGTGTGTTTTATATTCTTTCAGAGATCTCCTTGTATTCTTGAATACCATGATGGTCTTGGTGGTTCAGGAGAGGTTTTAATAGTTTTTTTATTGAGTTTTTACCCATGAACCTGAAATCAGAGGCACTTTTCACACAGTCCTTTCAATGTATATAGGTCCTACCTCGTGGTGTTTAGAGGGAGGTTGTTATCTGAATACAACTCTATCAGACTTCATCCCTATATGCTGTCTCATTTTCACCTTAGAGGATAAGTTTGTTCTAGGTGATCATTAGTTTCAGTTTGTCCATTTTGTTGTAATGGATCTGGTCTTAAAAATAAATTTGCTTGGTAGTGGTAGTTTGCACAGCCTGTGTCTACTCTGCCTTCTCTCAAAGCCAGCAACAGTACAAAGAGAGTACTAACTACATCCTAAAGTATGTTGTGTGAGTGTAGAAATAACGTCTGTGTTATTCATTTGTAATCTTATGTTAAAAAGATATGGACAACTTCAGCCATGATTCACTATACTAAACTTAAACTGACAAACAAAAACACACAAAACCTCCCAAATAATAAAGCACAGAGCTGTTGAAAGAGAACTTCACTAAAGTGCCTGTGGCTTTACATTCCTTAGATTTTTTTTTTTCAATGAGCATACTTTGTCATTTGTCCCTGAGGCTACAGCCAAAATACTATAATGATTTATTTTCGCATGCATTGTGTCTTGCATTAAGTATTCAACCCCTTGAACTTCTTTGTTGTATGGTAACTAAACTAAATTGGAAAGATATGTCATTAATGTACTTAAAATGGTCTCTAAATCTGGAGTGTAAGGAAACTTAATATATAATAGTTCACAAAAATATTTACAAATAAAACCATTAGAGCATAAGTATTTATACCCATGACTGTGAAAATATTGCCATCAGATGATGACGGTGGATTGAGCTATCACTGTGAACATTCTGACAGGTCCATGACTAGGCAGCTCCAAACTCAGTAGGGGGCGCTGCAGTCTGTGTTGTGACACATTCCTCCTTTAACCAACATCAAGCACACTTGTACCACAGTACCACAGTAGTACTTGATGTTAATGTTGAGATGGTCCAACCTAGCCATCTATCAATATCAATTTGTCCCTTGTCAAAGATAGATAATCACCTATTTTTGTTATTAAGTCTTTATATGGTTTTATTGTTTTGGCTGATCAGTGTTTATATTTTAAGTCATGTGAATATTTATGCAAAGCTCTTTCAGAAGTGCCTCATAGTTTATATTCACTCTAATCGGAGAATATAGAAAAGTAGTTTCCTAATGCAATGCTACAAAAAAAGTCTCTAAAATTGTAAGAAAAACATTTAAAGATCTTGATATAGAACTAGTAATAATCTGGATAGGAAATATGGAATTCAGTAGGAAGCTAGTGCCTGTGATTTCAAAAACCTGTGTAAAAAATATAGATTCTACATTTATAATATTATAAGTTAACAAAGTGATGTGTCCCCAGAAATGACAATACTAATGATTTCACCATTTCCCAGACCAAATTGATTGAATGCTATTTTACTTTAAATGTTTGAGCATGGATTTGATCTGTAAAACATCAATTATATTAGTTAAACCCAAAAGATCACATATATATGTGTGTATCCTGAATTCTAGTGTGAGAAGGTTGTATCTGGCTCTGCATTCATTTCGCACATGTCCCAGCAGAGCTCTGTCATGGAACGCAGAAAGTGATGAGATGGAGTTACCGCGCCAAACCACGAGCAAAAAAAGATAGATCAGCTCCTCAGCCAGTCTCCCTTGCTGTTGAGTGTGCTACTTTCCACCTTTTGTCTTCCTCCATCCAGGCTCTCCCTTTAGAACCTAAGGCTGCTTAATCTGACCTAATTATTCCAAAGTCATCCTCAACTAACCTTGAAAATACCCTCTTAAATACAAGGTTCAACAGGAAAACATGTTGCTGAAAACAGCTAATACTTTGAATATATCTGGCCCTCACTATGTAGTACTCTTCATAAATCACAGAAGATTACCAGAAAGTAACATTCATCACAGTATATCGTAAATAAATGTGTATGTGTGCTTGCATGAGGTATCCCACACTTGTAATGATTATGTAATGCATGGGTAACAATAGCTTATATCACCTGTTCTTGACTTTCAATGTATTTAGTCACTTCTTCTTATCACACAATCACAAATCAATTTTATAATGCCTAACTCATGTACTTTCAACCCTCATTTATTGACTCTATATTGATCACTGAATGCAATGATTATGACAATTACTTTACAGCCAGTTATTTTTGAGTGTATCCTTCCCACATAATATACACAAAACTCAGGCAACCACACTGACCACCTAATAAAAGCTCAGCAATCAAACTTATAAACTTATAAACTGGTATAAAATATTGTGGTCTTGAACAGACATGCAGTTCAGAAATATTCAAAAGGCATTTCATTTTTTTGCGAAGGCATTTTTCTCTGCTATAACAAAGTCTAAACCAAACTGCCACCTTTGATTTACATTCTGGTTGAAATTACTTCCAGGAATATAATTTTAGCTAATCTATAAAGAATACATCTCAAATTTCCCAACACTCATGTACAGTGACTACAACGCACAAACTTTAGATAGGCTGAAGATTTTTTTTTGGCCTTGGGGATACGATCCGTTGCCATGACAACAGACCCAACGGACAAAGCACTCCATTGTCCCCTGAGAAATGACAGGATACGAGCATACAAGCGCACATACATAAACAACAAAGAATCCGAGTAACATCTGTGAAGGCCAGTGTCAGGAGAGGCTTCATGTCATCCTTTTGGGCCCAGTTGTCTCAGATCATATATATACACACTGCATATTATGTAATTAACCCATAACCCATGCACATACTATCAATGAGAACAGCATAACACTATCCCTAAGGTACTAAAAAACAACTTCCCTTCAACTTCGAAACATTATCTCACGTTTACTAGAGAGAACGAATTAACATCCCCAAAACACACAACCCCTAGCCAAAAATATGTTATAACTTTAGTTAAAACTAGAACTAGTAAGAATTTGGGACAACGATAAAAACCTACTCAAGTTACTCAAACGTGATGGCAACCACCTAACTTTACAGGTTTACTCTGTTTGCAAACAGAAAGATCAATACTCTAGTTAAGAAAATGATCAAATATTCAAGTGCGTTAGATATACTGCAGTAATCAAAATCCATGCATTGACCACACATTAAAATTCCGCCTTAAAAATACATATTATTCTTTTTCACTTGTTACTTTTTGTTCCATAGGTATAGACTGTGTCCAAAATAGTCTCCCTAATCACTAGTCTCTACATTCTGCTTACTATATGGAGTACTCTTAGACCATATAACAGAATAGCCTAGAGAAGAAAATTAGCAATAGTAGCAGATATAATGTATTGCAGCTAATAATATTGCTTTCTTGCTTCGTGATTTGTATTATTACTGTATATTAGCATTTAATTGCACTAATGTGCTTAGCTACTGTCCTCATCTGTGACCATAGCTCTCTTTATATTCCTTTGTTGTTATTGGTAGCTCTGCAGCACATTTACCAGTGTTAAGCCCTCAGAAAAAATAAGCATAAAGCTCTGATTTACCCCCACAATGATTGGCACCCCAGATCTGTCCGTCTGTCTGTCTATCTGTTTATCTATATATGCTGTAATATAGATATATAATCCAATTCAAATAAGAGAAAAGTGTGTTGACCCTCACAAGTCAGTAAATGATGGATCTAAAAACTAGTCAACAGGCAAAATATGAAACAATCCATTCAACCAGATCTGTGACAAGCTTGCCTGGATAAGGACCCAAGTTTATTTTGCCCCATGCACAGTGACGAGTATGGTAAGAGAAGAATACTGTTGGAGAGATCAGTAAAAGGATCATCTTGGGTAACCACAACTTTAAAGCTAGCATCAGACACCACATACAAACAGATCATTCAGAAGGTAAATCCCTTTCTTGTCATCTATCCAGAAATGTAAGTGTTTGGAATTTGCTAAATGCATCTAGGATTTTGACATGAATTCTGATCTATTTTGGTGGTGTTGCCCACTGTTTTTTTCCAAAGTCCTGGTAACCTCATTAGAGTATGTGGCATCATACCAGGCCATTTAAAATCAGAATCTGTATGTCCTGGCCAAGAAACGAAAATTGGTCACAACTGCAATGGGTTCCAGCAAACAATGACCAAGCATAAGTCCAGCTCAACAACAAAATGGTCAATTGAAAATATAAATCTTTATTCTATAAGTCCACTTGTCTAAGCCCTATAGATACCATGTGGGTATTAGAAGGTATTCTTGAGCATTTCTCACAGATAATGGTAACGTTCATTGCTTTGTGTTACCAAGTGATATAAGTTCCAATTACTGTCAGAGGGAGTACTAATGATACAATGAGTTGTACTCTCTTACAAGACACACAACAGACAATAAAAAGCAAGTCTCAACTGAATTAAGCATGCACTCATCTCATTAAAGATGTTCTCAATCACTGTTTTTTTTTACCCAGATGCATTTACTTTCAAATTTCATTTTTGCCATATCAAGGTCCTCACCTTGGTGACTGACAACAGAATTGCACATAACTGGCATTGAATGACTATTTGCATTGATTACTACACAACATATAAATAAAACTAGGTTTCGATCTAATGACTGTGAAGGCCATAGTATATGATGTTTACACTTTGCAAATCATTCAGTGACCTATTGTGTCCCGTGGATGTGGGCATTGTCTTTAGATAGAACTGCCATTCAGGATAGCATAAATGAGCTAAGGGTTAACTTTTATGCTAGTATTAGCATATTAGCAATTTGTCCCCACATAATAAAAATTCCAAGGACATCCTCACGTACGTCTTTACTTTACTTTGTCACCTGTCTGTCTGTCTGTTGTTAAATGACTACATTTTAATATGCCTCACATTTGGATTCAGAGTATAAATAAATGTGAATGAATATTAGTGTGAGTAAATTTTGGAATATTCCTCTCACCCTTGTTGTTCTTGCTTGTAATGCTACATCTGTGCACACAAACAGTGAAAAAGAAGTAACTTACAGCTGCTGGTCAAAAACACACATGCCTTTAATATAACCATGGAGACAAAAACACACGTTCCTTTAAAATTACCATAGCAACCAGCTCCGAATTACAAATGGGTAGAATAGTCCCCTAGTAAGGAACTTCATTTTCCACACCAGCTAATGTACATACAACTTATTGTTAACATACAGACTTTGCTCAAAACAATACAGACATGGGCCAGCAGCTTCAGGTAATTTTCACATCAACCACAATGTGATGGTCACAATTTACCCAATGCTGTAACGCTACCTGCTCAAACAACCTTGACTGGATATCTGGATTAAAGACTTGTTTTGAATCAGTCACCATCCGCTTTCATTATCGTGCTAATCAGAATTCAAGATAAAATTGCCCTCACAGGAGTTCTCTGCATTCTGGACAAACTGCATGTGGATTTAAATCTAACATATCTTGAATGATAAACATGTTCTTTTTCACCCAGCATTTGGACTCATTTGGACTTTTCCAAAATGTTGCTTCTCTTTTTTCCACTTTGTTTTATACAGTCAAGCCATTAGCATTGTTTGTGGCTATTTACAACAGGGGCAAGGTTACATAAATACTAGTCAGACACATTCACACTAGGGCAATGTAGAGCAACCAGTTAACCTTATGCACAAATTTAGTACCCAGAGTAAACTCACATGTATACAGGTAGATCATGCAAACTACAATACAAGGTCTGGGATTTCTGGAGCTGTTAGGTGATTGTGTTATCCACCGGTGCCTTTAGGAAATAAAAGTGGTTGAATCGTGGGTATGTGATTAAGCCATTGAATAACCAATTCTATATTCATATGGGCATTATTTAATATTTGAATGTGCAAATGTTTAAATAAATATTTTGCACTGATGATAATGCACCATATCACAAAGCAAACTGGATCCTTCTTAATCACTGGATCCGTATTCAATAAAACACCTTACAGAATGTGCTAGATTCGCAGCATGAAAGCGCACCAGAAAAAAACAGCAGAAACTGTGTGATGCAGCCATGTCCACATGAAGCAGAAATGGTTCTTTGTGGAAATCATGCCATAAAAGTACTCAGGCTGCATTGAGAACAAAAGGCAGCCATACTCACTACTAGTATAGTGTTCCTAATAATGTGCTCGGTGAATGTATTGACAAGGGGATGAGAGACATGTCCTTCTCCATGGTATTCTGTTGAGCATGAATCACAGCCTGCTCCTTCTTGCTTGTGCTCTGAATTTTAACCAGAATGTCATCTTTGTTCTTCACGGCCATGTATCTGCCAAAACTTATTTAATGGTTTAAATGTAATGTCACCCTGTCACATTACATGGCAGATCACATGTTTAAGGGTTAAGCTCTTGTGGTTCTGCATTTTTCGGCAAATTATAGATTCAACAAATTAAATGATGAGGAGGATGTAGGTGTTTGTAGACTGATAACACTGATCTACAACATTTCTGGTTCAGAACTGGTTTCATTTCTTAATGATTTTGATGTGCTGACTTCAAATACAACAAGGAAACTGCCTCTACTTTCAATCCAATGGTGATGGTGCTGTGTACTATGGCTCTCCTAGCTTCACATTCATGCAAAAGGTGTTGCAGACATTGCAAAGACTGGGAAATTGCGGCATGTGCACTTTCAAGCTCAGGGAATGTTCAGATATTCCGGCACTTTCAGCCTTTTATGCAGTGCATTTTCGCCCATTAAATAAAAGTTTTTTTGGGGTTCAACTTTCTTTGACTTGCCATTTGATTTTCTGATGTTCTTGTTTGATAAAAAACAATAAAATGCTTCTTTATCACTTGGTATTCATTTTGTATTGTACAAATATTCCCTATTTTTTGTGAGCAGTGTACTTTAATTAATCAATTTGCATGTCTAAGCACAAAAAATAACTAACATAAGGACTGTACAAAATATGTCCTCAGTAACTGGTTTCTCAGTTTCTTTTTAAGTGTCTCTTGTATTCAGTCATCGGATTATATCTGGTAAGTGTCCAGCAGTAGCCACTGAAGGGTTCCGTTTACACTGATGTCTTTTTTCCATAGCCACAATTTCCCAGTAAAAATCACTCACTATGCTCATCACTGACTGCTTCACATTTTGGTGCAAGAGGTCTAGATTAGAATGCAAGAAATTTATTTTTATGTTTTATTTTTATCTTATAGCCAAGTTCTACTAGATTACTAGAGTACTAGATTTTCCACCAGCTCTTCAAAGTTGTCTGGCCTGGTGTTTCAAAGGAAATGTGTTACCACTACCTGGAATGTTTTTTTCTTGAAATGCAGCAAACTCCTCATCCTGCAGAAGCACATGAATCTGAATTCACGTGAATTCACAGACATGAATCTGAGAACCACTGAAGGTGCCTTCCTTCATCTTTGCTCCACTCAACTTTGAAAATGTAATTTAATATAAAAATACTGGAATACTTCATAATTTTTGTCCATTGCCTTCACAAAGTTCTTCATAAGACCCAATTTGATATGCAATGATAGTGGCAGAATCTTGTTTGGGTCAACAAGTGCTGGATGAATAACATTTATTGTCCCCAGCTGCAGTGAATGTCTGAGTGGCCAGTCTTTTCTTTAAGTGTTTTTCTCTTTCTTTTAGTTTTCTTCTCTTGCTTGCCCTGGAGACCAAGAATAAGGGAAACCACCTTCAAATCACCAAAGAGAAACCATTGATGTTGGTCTTAGTTTATGCACCTTGCTTTTTTGAGTCAAAAGTCACTTCAGAACAGATATAGCAGAAAGTATCTGCTGTTCATGCAAATATTTGTCAGTGCTGAATAGCTGAATGGTGATATAAGTCAAACGGTAAAAATGTTGGCTGGGTGACTGATAGAGGGAGAATGTAAGACTAATATAGAGTTGTGTGATGCAAGTTTAATTAGGATTCCAACATCAAGCTTTTATTGGTCGTTCAAAGATGATGCAATCTTTACCTAGAGTTGTATCGAAGGCTGAAAGAAATATCTATGTACCCTGTATCATAAAAATTTAAGAGAATTTCATTAATAACATTATTTCTGTTTTAAACTCCTCAAAATTAGTTAAGTTTTTCCATGTCTGAACAAATTTGGCCATAGACTAGTGTAACAGTACAACAGTCGCAACTTTACGTTTGACTTCCAAAGCCAATGCTTCCTGGTTCTGAATTTAGAAACTATTTTTACTGGGCATCATTAGATAGTCAGGGAATTACAAATACTATATGAAGCACACAAGTAATAATGTGTTACATAAACAGTGCATAGGCAGGGTAGCACGGTGGCTCAGTGGGTAACACCACTGTCTCACAGCAAGAAGGTCCCGGGTTCAATCCCAAGGTGGAGCTGTGTGGAGTATGTATGTCCTCGCTGTGTCTGCATGGGTTTATTACAGGTACTCCGGTTCCACAGTCTAAAGACTGTGTTAGGTTAATTGGTGTCTCTAAATTCATCCTGACTGTGTGTGTGTGCCCTACTATGGATTGGTGAATGAATGAACAGTTCATAGGCATGGACAAATGTTTTAAGATTGTTTAGCATTTTTAACCTAATCACCATCTACCTCCATGAATGATATATCTGAACCATTACTCTGTACTTATGTAATGTACAGAAAAACTGTTGACTTTACATTCACTTGTAATGGAAGACCACAGGTCGCTCTTGTGGCTGACAATACATGTTACTTGAATCAAGTCTATGCATTTGTAATTCTGCTGCTATAGCCTGTAGCCATCTATTACTCTGCATACACTGTAAGCCTCATTTAATCTTGTTCTTGGTCAGACCCAGTACAGATTATGTACAATTTGGATGCTGGCTCATTATTAGCACTAGAGTGACTGATGTGTTGGCAGCATGTTGGTGTGTTGTGCTGGTATGAGTGGAGAGACACAGCAAATAAACACTGTGCCCACTCACTGTAGATGTAAAGTCAGAGTCAATAGCTCATCTGTTGCTTTGTTTTAATCATCCCCTAGTCCTTCATCAGGGGTCACAGGACACTGTTGACTTGATATTTTGGTTGGTGGGTTATTCTTAGACCAGCAGTGAAACTGAAGTGATTAAAATCTCCAGCAGCACTGTTGTGTATGAATCGCTAATTAAGTTCAGGCTATACATTAAGTTCAGAGTTTCAGCTGTGCTTAGCATCGAAAGGTAATCACAGATCACAACGTTTCAGTGCAAAAAAAGGACAAATTATTCAAAGTAATATTTTGAAAGTCAAGGAGAAGCTTCTGCTGAATAACAGCAGTTAGCAGTATTGCAAAGTTTAAGAAAGCAGATTCAAACCTTGTTGTCTGAGTCACATCGTTACACTTTTGTATTTAGAATAATGGTGAACATACCAAACTAGTTACAGGATTTCACAGAGACCTTGTATTTACTGTAGCTATTGTGTGTTGTGTTTTTATAAGTATTATAATTTTCATATAGACTATTTTGGGTTCTTTTCTGATTTAAAGTTAAAATAATTGTCCGTGGTAACTGGTCATATGCTACTAACTGGGTGAAAATAACTGGTAGTAAAGTGAGGTTCCCCATTTCTCAGACTTACCTTGTGAAGCTTCCACATGGCTCCTAGTGCTTTGACCTCATGTGCTGAATGCTTGCCCTCTTCAAGGCATTGATAACAGACGGGAGTTTTGCATTGTACGCAGTACATGCTGAGGTTCTCCAGTTCATGCTCTGTGCAGGTGGAAGTTTTGCGCGGACTCGCTCTCCGGCTGATGCGCCCCTGCGCAGGCGGTACTAGGCGGTGCTTGGCGAGTGGACCGCGGGGAGGGTGGCAGCGCAGACGGCACGGGTCGCAGTAGAAGACGTCGCACTGTTCGCACATGGTAGTGGCTTCCCGAGGGCTCTTCTCACACAGCTGGCAGCGCAGAGCAGCCGCCTTGCTCTGCTGATAGCGGTCCACCACCGCCTCCAAAACACGGTTTTTGGGGAAGCCGCGCAGGCCGCGTTCATCTAGAGTCAGGCTACGGTGGCATTGCGGGCAGGTGAGGCAGGCGTTGCGCGGAATCGGCGTTGCGCCTCCTGGGTGTAAGAGAAGCTGGTGCTGAGGTTGCGGCGGCACCGCTGGCACAGGGGCAGGAGGAAACACACGTACTCCGTTAGGCGACTTTTGGCAAGGGGTGGTGGGTGTGCTCGCAAAGCCTCCATAAGAGCCGTAGCCGCTGTCCGACTCACTGTACAAACTCATCTTGTCCAGGTCCAGGTAGTCATAGTCGGACGGAGCAGGACCAGACGCGCGGCCGCCCTGCGGTGATTCGGCGTCGGGTGTTTGCACCAAGATGTTCCGAGCGCAGGCCAGGCAAATGTTGTGCGAGCACGGCAAGATGATCGGCTCGCGAAAAAATGAGCCACACACCGGGCATTTCAACTCTTCTTCCATTTCATCCATTTTCGCTTGTTTACAGATCTAATCTGTTAGCAGGACGAACGGTCACCAGAAACCAGACTGTTTCTGAGGTTCACTACAGAATGCTCAAAGGAGACAGAGAAGGTGGTATTTATATAGGGGGCGGGGTCAAACACCGGCAGCATCCGTAATCTATAACTTTATAGACCTCTTAAAGGTGCGCTTATCAGTTCTGTATTTTATTCATTGTTTACTATTACACATACAATTCTAACTATGTGAACATGATGAAACAGTGTGAGCAAAGAAAGTGTGTTTCTCCAATGAAAAAGCATGGGAAAACATTAGGTCTGTATTTGACTGTTTGTTACATTTAGCTACTAGATCTTTAAGCATCGAGATTTAATAATAATATTAAGATTTCGGCTTCAAGGACATAGATGAAACAAGTTATAAAAGTTCTTACAGCTCAACTAGCAAAATCTAGAGCCAAATCCTACCCAATCATATAAAACCAGTCCACAAATTTTAATAAGCACATGGTGACAGCTTAGTGCTGTCCAACTTTTGGCTACTTACCAAGAGAACTAAATTCTTAGATTAGTATACATAATACACTGACAATTCCTAATGTATTTATTCATGGATGTATCAGATCTTGATAACTAATTAAATACTCAAGTACATAGGTGTCTCTAAGTCAGTGGTGATTGCTCTAAGACTGCAATGGAAGCTCAGCTTCCCCTAAAATGTCAAAAAATAAATGATCAAATATATACTGTAGTGTGTAAATGTCATTGACTAAATATGCGCTACAACGCGCTCAACTTTTGTTCAGAATCAGCTTCTTATCACTGGTA
>JAUZSV010180204.1:0-13001 GCA_034780495.1 Parotocinclus cesarpintoi
GTGTGTGTGTGTGTGTGTGTGTGTGTGTGTGTGTGTGTGTGTGTGTGTGTGTGTGTGTGTGTGTGTGTGTGTTAGGAAGGGCCTCATCTATGCCCGTTTCCTCAGAGGCCCTGATCATGTGACCTGTCCTCCATCTTTTAATGCCGGATTTAATTTGGGAAAGTGCTGTGAGATAGATGGTGGCCATTAAGGAACGTCTCGCGTCAGGAACGAGACGCCCGCAGCATTCACAAAGCCCCATTTATCCTTCAGCCTTGTCTTTTTAAAGCCAGACGCCCGGGCCGATGCGTCGTACCCCACACTCTAAGGGTTTTAAAGGAGGGTAGACTCGTGGGGTGGTGTTTTTTTTGTTATTTTGGGCTCTTAAGTCTGGATACGATGTTTGTGTATTTATTATACATCACCAAAATATTGCTGTTATTGTTTATAATGCTTTATAATCGCTCTGTGTGGGGGACACGTTCCATACGTCCACGTCCACGTCCTCGGACACGGCCGGGTTTTATATAACTGGCTCGTGATCCAGGGTTTGGACGTTTACTGGAGCTCCTGTGATGTAATCGGACGTCTATAGATTTAGATTTGGATGTGATTGTCTTTTTCTTAGTCCCGAGTGACGTCCAGATGTGATTCCTGGTCCAGACGGTTCGAGTCGAGCGGCCGTGTTGAGCTTTAAATAGAATTATATTCAGTAGACGTGGTAGGGGCAAATCTTTGTAAAACAATGGAAATAAAAACACTGTTAAGCCCAGATGTTTTTGAGCCTGTATCAGTTCCCTGTCCCGTCCTGACTAGCGGTGCGAACGCAAACCGAAAACAGGCTCTGTGTATTTAGAATATACTTCTAAAGCCAGACTTTTAAATTTCTTTTTCCTCTGATGTTTCTACTTAAGAATCTACTGAGAAGGGAGGAAAATTTTTTTTTTTAATATTTATTTTTCAGCACTTTTCAATTCCTCAAGGACTATGTGGAATCAATACAAGGAGGAAGAAATAAAAATACATTTTTATTTTAAAATAAAATGTATTTAACCCACAATTAAATTAAAGTGAATCTGGAAAAAACTAAAATGAATAGAAGAAAACTGTTGGCTCTCCATCGGAGGGCGGAAAAAGATCAAATTAATCTTTTTTCTGAATTTCAACCATTGGTGCTGCGGCGGATCAGAAAAATACAATATATATAATATATGTATTTTTTTTTTTGTGTTCTTCAAATTTGATTGTCGGCAGATTCGCGAAACAAGCAATCAAAAAAAGTCTGGCCTAAAGGGCAGTGTTAGTTCAATGATTAAGTCTGTGGACCCACCTTACACTTTTACTGTTCAGCAAGCCTTATATGCCTTATATGTTTTGATATTTTGAAAAGGGTTGGATCCCGTCCTACACCCTGTGCTGCTGTTCAGTCAACGCTTTCTCAGCTTTCTGACTAATTTTACAAAATGTGACACAAAAGAATTAATAGTATGTTGCTTCATGTGTGTTTAATAGAAGCTTAGGTGATAAACTTGTTTGTCAAATGGAGAATGATATTAGATCCTAACTGCTTTTAGCACCTGATCCTAACTGTTTTATTATTTGCATCCTCTTTTGCTGTTTATCATTATATGTGTATTATGCATTAATGGCCAACAACAAGTTGATTCAAGCATTTTATTAATATATTTTTTTAAGTTGCAGAAAACTGATGCACCAGCTCCACGGTTTAGAAGAAAACCTAGACAACAGACAGCATTATCATCCAGCACCAGCGAAGCATCCTCAAACTCTCCCCACTCCTACAGCAGGACAGATCACTTGTTCTTGGAGGAGAAGCCAGTGACAACTTTAAACAGTTTAAACAACACCACAGCTGAAAGCAGTCATAACAACGCACCGCTCAGCCAGACACCCAATGGTGTGAGTAACTCGGCCACGGTAGACGGTAAAAAAGATTATGACCGAGGAAATGTATCCCAAATCTTAGGCAGTGATATGGTTATCGTCAGACCCAACTTACTGACAGAAGAAGAAACCATTCAATTACAGCAATATAAGAGCAACTCTCTTCCATTCAGCTCCCCCCAAAGTTCAGAGCTACATTTACCCTCTGAGCTCCGAGACCTGCCTCACTCTGACATAGTCAGTTTAACCACCGATTCTCATCTGTCTGTCTCTTGCTGTCGTGTCTTCAGAGAAGATGCTTTGCTGCTTGTACTCTTACTTTATAACCTATCAGAGACTGAACTCCGTGACGTAGCAGTTGAACTCAGCTGTCAACACCTGAAGGTATGGCTCATACAAGAGACTGGCTTTCAATATTTAAGATCCAAATAACAGTATTCTTAAAGGATTTTAATATTTAGCCACTTATAAATCAAAATCAATTTAATGGCTATATTATAGATTGCTTTCTGTCTATGGTTATTACAGTCAACTCTAATAAATAAAACCGTTTTTCTTCTTAAATTAAAATGGGAAGGAAAATGACAGATCCTGCCAATAATTTGTGAATCAAGGATAAAACAAGCTGATAATTACTTTCCTATTTTAGGTAACAACATAGTTCAACCATTCATTAATAGATTATCCTATTTACTTATTCTAGTCGTGGCAGCACGGTGGCTCGGTGGGTAGCACCGCTGCCTCACAGCAAGAAGGGATTGTGGGAGAGCATTCCTCTTTAAATATTAGGGACAAACATAATTCTGTTAATCACATACTGTTGTTAAAACTAAAAGTACTCCTTAAATACTATTTATGCATTTATAGAAATCAGGTTAAGGTTGTCTTTACATTGAGTCCAATGTGTCTGTCTGAGGTAATGTTAATTCTAATTGTTATCGCTTGGTTTTTTAATGTTTTGTGATTGCATTTGAGAGAAAGGAAACCGCATCTGCTTTCAAAAGTTACATTGCCTTAGTTTGATTATAAGGCTATAATATAAGAATTTTCATGCTGTCTACTATTTGATTTGATATTTTACAAAATATAGGATGCTATTTATTAATCTATAAATTAATGATAATGTATGTAAAGGCTTTGATCCCGACTTGGCTCTAGCGTTCTTGACTACCATACTACTTTATGTATTGTTTAGTTTTATTAGGATATAAGTATCTGCATATATATAAAATAATAGATTAAATAAGAATAAATTCATCACAAGTTACAATAGGTCTTCATTATTAGTTCTGCACTGACACATTATATCTACTCAGTCCAAGTGCACAAGCTTTCATTTTATTTTTACAGATGGAATAATTGAGCCTCCTGACACGTTAATTTTAAATTTGTGTAAATTTCAGTAAAATTGCTCTCTACAAACTCTTCAAATATAATTTTCTTAAGACTGCCAGTTTGAAAGGCAATGTGATGGACCATCTGGATAGCAGAAATTCGTCAGTGTGCCATTATGCTCTGTTGATGGAGACGCCTCACATTCAGGTGACCTTCACAGGATCCCTGTTGTACCACACACAACCTGGACGTTTGCACACACTGCCCTTCTGCGGCAAGCTTTCCATCACAGACTTTATCAGGTATTAACTGCACTGAACACAGCACTGTTTACAATGATTTTTACATTGCTAATCTGTTTACTGTTTTTAGTGTTTCACTGAAAAGACAATTCAAACAATGAGATTTTTTTGTTAAAAATCATTTATGACCTTTAGTGATTTTTTTTCATATTTTAATGCAAGGTCAAATGAATCTTCTGTTTGTAAAAATAAAAAAAATTCTGAATCCTTTATTTATATTTTTAAACTTTTTCAATAGGCCCCTGGTACTGAGCACAGAGGACTATGGAAAACTGTGGCCGTCCTTTTGTAATGATGTGAAACAGAACCTGAAACTGCTTACAGATGTTGCCAATCCTGTTATAGCTACACTTAAAGTCCTGCAAAACAGTCTTCAGCTGCACATAGTAGACGTCATTGGTAAGAAGGAGCCCAATAATGTATATGATCTATTCTCAGTAATGGGGACAACTTGCAGTGCAGTAGATAATTTAGTTGATTTTCTGGGCAGCCAGTTTAAGTTTTGGAAAGATTTTTGGAGAAAAGAGTTTTGTACATAAGCTGTATCTTTACATACAATATATCCGATTATGTCAAATCCTGACAAATTTCAAAATGCAGTTTGATAAAGTACATTTTAGTCAAATGCGTGGAGTCATGTAATTATTTGATTCACATTTGTTAACCCCCGAAAATGAACTATGGAGTCCTTTAAAAGCATTTACTTTTCACTAGATTTTATTACATGGCTGTAAGGTCAGACTATACAATAAGCCCTGGCTCAGTGTTGCTATTCCAATTCATCTGATGGAGTGAATATCAGGGCTCTGTGTATTATGGCTATATATGAATGTGTCGGATTGATAGTCCGAAAGGTGTTCAGTACTAGGAGGTGCCATTCCAGTATGCTTTATAGCATTGATTATGGCTGGCGAAAACGAAAATAGCTAATTAGCAGTGGTGTCTATATGCAGTTTGTTAATAGTAATAGTCAAAGCCATGCAAACATGAAGTGTACAGTTTTTTTTATGTTGCGCAGATGGAACTACTGAAGACTGAATGTTTTGTAAAAGATTACGTTAAATGACTGATAAATTTGATAACAAATTGTATTCTTCTCTCAGGTACAGAGGGCATTGTGGCTTGTCGTCTGCTCCGTGGTGCTCCCTGTCTAATGCATTGTCGTGTGCATGGTGCCTCTCTGGCTGTTTGGCTGCGTTCCCCTCTGCCCTCCTTCACAGAATGCCTTCTTTTTTGCTGTCAGAGAGCACTTCAAGAAAACTGAACTATAAGAATTTTGTCCATTACTCATATACTGCAATGTCTTAAAACCTTCCTTCTGCCATGGAAAAGCTCAATCAAGCATATGAATGAAGAAGTCTGTGGATGTGTTGCAGACAATAAGATCTTCCCCCAAAATAATGACTGATTGTAAAGCAATATATATTAACTTTCTCTGTTGAATGCACCGCTTTATAATGCTATTCTAATTTAAAGGGATGTCACATTACAGGTGTATACAAAAATACATATTTATTGTATTTAAAATGTTGAACTTCTGCTTGTGTTGCTCATTTGCTCGTTTCTTTACTTCCTATCCATTAAAAAAACACACAGGATATTCACTTTAGTTTGATGCAGTTTAATGACAGCAGTCGTTTAGAAAAAGCAGTTTTGGTTATATTATGAAAGCGTTTTTTAAAGCTGCAAAGCAATGACAGTGTTTCACAAAACACAAAATATATAACCTTGCATTAAAGTCAGTTTGTTACAATTTCCAATACATTCAGTTTTAGGTCATTACTAAAATACTAAATCCAATATTTTGTCTAAATTGTTATAGTATGTATAAAAAGTAGTGTGTATATTAATATATAAACAGTATGGATAGTTTATATGGATAGTTTATAGTAACCAGATACCTTTTAGTTTGGTTACTAGAAGTTTAGTAATTTTCTGTAATAAATAGACTAAAAGGCCAATATGTTAGTAATTAATTATATTTAGACAGTAAGGGCAAATGTATACTTGTCGTGTTTAATCTGACATTGTGGTTTTTTTATATTTTACTATCACCATCATGTTGCTTTATTTAGTTCTCGTACAGGTACAGAGACAGAAATGTCGATTGCTGAAAAACGCGTAGTTATGTCACAGGCAGCTATATAACCAACTGTATGTGTTTTTGCCACAAGATGGCACAAAAGTTCTGACCCCACTGCCATATAAAAAGGCTCCCAGAGGCTACTTCTGGGTAATGTCATTTTTAAGAGCAAGACGTGCTGGAGACCCAGCTGGTCAAATAAATCCTTGATTGACAATAAATCTGG
This sequence comes from Parotocinclus cesarpintoi, assembly GCA_034780495.1. Taxonomy (NCBI): domain Eukaryota; kingdom Metazoa; phylum Chordata; class Actinopteri; order Siluriformes; family Loricariidae; genus Parotocinclus; species Parotocinclus cesarpintoi. Next base: position 5,831 of record JAUZSV010180204.1, read on the forward strand.
TGACTGGACAGGCCTAATCTTTGCAGGAGACATTCCTGGGGAACTTTTACTGTGCTTTGACAGACAGTACCATGCTGAAACCTGCCAGTTGGCCCTGCTATTAGAGGGACGATGTGCCCATTGGATATCCTGCACATCACTGAGTTGTTAGTGTCCCTCATAAAGGGGCGACCAACAGTGATGAGTCTACAGATCACCAGCGGTTGGGCAGTGCATCACTCCGCAACAAAGGCAATGATGAAATCCCTATCAAAGTCTATCAACAGTCAACGATCTCACACCAATAGACTAAGTGTTTAATTAGACGACATCTGCCATCCTTTACATATCTGCTTAAACCATAATTTCATGCTAGGTTTTGCAGAATTCTGACAATTCTATCTGGGTGCCTTATTTATTTTTGTTAGTAAGTATATGTCAGACAGCCCAATTAAAAAAATATATATATTTTTATTTTTTAGAAACTGTAATGATGTAATGTAATACAAATCATTCTGGCATCATACATGTTTATATATGATGAGAAAAGAACAAAGTATATGCCAAAAGAAGTGATCACTGGAGGTAATGGATGTTTTATCTGTTAAATATTGTTACCCATTGCAATTATTGTGGAACACCCAATCATTGATGGTTTTCACCCAGATTTTTCTTTGATATGACAGAAACAATTATTGTTTAATACTTGAAAACTCTGCAAAGCATAAACAAATAGATATAATAGATAATGTATATTATTTTAATTAATTATTTTTTTCCAGATCAAGTTTAATCACTCAGTTTTGAAGAAAACCCATCAAACAACAAAACATTACAATTAGTATTTTTTGTGCTTCCTCAGGCTTTTATGAACACTTTGCATCAAATACTTAATGATTGAAAAACAAGACTCCACTATTAGACAGCTGAAAGATTGATATTGCAGGAAGCACCTATGGAACAGTGTTTTAATTTTCAATCATATTAAGATCCAGACTCCTTGCTGGCCATATCACTGAGTTGTTATGTCTTTCCTTTCTTTTTCTACTGTTTCAGCGACAATACACCTGTGCATTGACTGTTGAAGTAATGCTTGCTGATCCTTTACCTGATATGACACTTCATATCATAAATGCTTGGGGAAATGTTTGTTTTTTCAGGCAGTTTTCTTTATATATGTATTTCAGATGACACCGAACAACTGTTTCGACATCGTTTTCTTCCAATTTCCAAACAGCATTTTCTTTCTGCCAACACATTGATTAATTGCTAAATAATTTCATTCAATCATACACACTGCATTATTGTTTCTTTTTAGCCCATTATAATCTTCTTTTCTTCTGTTCAATGTCAGTTCTTTTTATTTGGCTTTGCAATTTCATTTAGCTATTCATGTTTATGTTTTCAAAGCAAACTGTTTTGGGTTTTCTATACTGACACTTGGATCTCTTTCTTAGGCCATCAGTATGTTTTCCTTGTATAACCTTCCCATTTTATCCATGTTGCACCATAATTCAGATACTAGGAATTATTTTTTCCACAAAATAATTATCTTTTTTATAATCATTTTTTCCTATTTTTCCTACACTTTCCTATTGAGGCCATGTTTACTTTCAGTTAGATTTCTTTTTTAAACAAATGCAAATTAAAGATTTTATTTCCTCAATATTGAGTGATTACATTTTTATTCTGGTTGATCTGAAAAAAAGTCTGAGCTATATTTCATGAAGCCAAAATGTTAACCTTCTAAATTAAATTGTTTGGGGTCATGTCAGTGATTTATTTGATATTAAGTAAAAGGCTGACGAACATCCTTAAAGTGTGATGATTCATTAACTCAGAGGTTTCATGTAAATGTTGGTCAGTTTTTTAATTTTATATGACCCATATTGCTACAGATATGACACATTTTGTTCGAAGTTATCAAATTGTCAAGGATTAGAAACCAGCTCTAACTGGCCACATTGTAACACTTCATTAAATTCACTGTTTATCCCTCTAAGTAATCTATAGTTTTGTATTGTAGAGCCTGCTTATTGTTTCTTCCCTGATATAGCATCTGGATGCAGTGTCAGTCTTGGCTTAGGTTACGAGGTATAAATCTCATAGCCAAACTTTGTGTGTCCTTCTCCACAGGCTGCTGGGAAAGGTTGTTGGTCTGCTGTATTGTGTTGACAGTACAGCCGGGCTGGGCAGACACTGTGTACTGTGACAGCAGTGTCACCAATATGGCTTTCATCATCACCATGGCGATATGCTTCCCGACACATGCACGTGGTCCACAGCCAAATGGCTGAAAGAAACGACTCGGAACCTGTAAGTTCAGAGAAACCTGTAAGTTCAGCATGCACATAAAAAAATATGGCCTCACTTGCTTCAGGGCTTGCAAAGGTTAGTTAAGATAGAGTAGATGGATATAGTTTAGAACATATTTTCATTCCCCTTTGAACTATGTTTACATACAATTTTGTTGTAATATTTGTCAAAATGTATTTGACCATTCTTTTTCATGCATTGATGATGATTTTGATGGTCTTATCTACTACATCTTCAAATGTCTGATATTCAAAAGAAAAAGGAAAACCTGTAAACTCACTCATTACTTTATTAGATACACCTTTACACTTACTGTCCATTTAATCAATTTCACTTACCATACAGAAGCACTTTTTAGTTTTACAATTACCGACTGTAGTCCATCTGTTTCTCTACATACTTTGTTAGTCCCCTTTACTCTGTTATTTAATAGTCACTGCAGTGACACTGATATGGTGGTGGTGTGTTAGTGTGTGTTTTGCTGATATGTACACAGTGCTACTGCTGGAAATAGTCCACCAGCCATAAGTTTTTAGCCACCAGAATCCTGTAGTCAGTGCCCCGTGAGCAATGATGAAGGATGGCCAACACAAACTGTGCAAGAACAGCTGCTGCCTCTGACTTTACATTTGCAAGGTGGAGCATTATGATAGATGTGTCTAGCAGCGTGCACAAGTGACTGAGCACAATGTTTGAACTAATTGTACCAGCTCAAGACACACTAACACACCACCAAAACATCAATGTCACTACAGTACTGAGAATGATCCACCTGATGTGTGCTGGGCCTGTGGGGGTCCTGACCATTAAAGACCATAGTAAAGGGGTTGAACAAAGTATGTAAAGAAACAGATGGATTACAGTCTGTAATTATAGAACAAATAGCATTTATATGTGGAACTGATCAAATGGACGAGTGTAGAAACAAGGAGGTGGTATACCTAATAAAGTAATTGCTGAGAGTTTTTTCCCTGCTTCTGTCATCTGAACAAATTAATGACAACTCACATTGTAATCAAAGTTCTCCAAACTGAATTCAGTGGGTTTGGGGAAGAACTCCGTGTTTTTATGCATCCGGCCAATGTTAAGAATGATGTTTGTCCCCTTTTTCACCCTGTAGCCATCAATGTTATCATCTTCCAGAGCTCTCCTCATGATAAAATCCACCACAGGATGGAAGCGCAACGACTCCTTTATAAACCCCTCCATCACTTTTAACTTTGGGATGTCAGCCATCTCCACTTCTCGTTCACCTGAAAACCACATCTTTTTTTCAGTGATTAAGATTATATTTATTATTAGATTAAATTATTTAACATTGCCTTATCTTTTGTACTGAAGGTGGTTAGTAACTAGACACTTACATAACCTATCATTAGCTCTGCTCATTCTCTTTATACTCTGAAACCTAAGTATCGTCGCCACCTTAGTTTCTTTACTGCTCATCTAGGTGAGATGCTTACCTAGCAGAGAGTGCATCTCCTGCACTATAAGCTGCTCCACTGCTGGATTCTCTTTTAATAGCACCAGCATGAAGAACAGACTGATGGACAGAGTATCTGGTGCTGCAATAACCATTTCGAGCACACACTGCCTCACATCGTCCACTGACAGTTCTCCGTGATTCTGAGGGGTAAAAATACAAACATGCATAGCCTCTAATGTGCTCCTTTTAGTTCTTGTAGACATCTGGCATTTACAGCATAAACGAACCTGAGCAAATATTAACTCTGTCGCAAAGTCTATGTCATCCAGTTTCTCCGTGGCATTAATCATGTTGCGCTTTTGCTCCACAAGCCTTGCCATCTCTTCCTGTAATTCCTTCCTACAAGAAAATAGCTCTGGTTAGAATGTACATGGATGTGACGAGACAATTTTGAGATACATGTTTTGCAGAGAACTGACGCTGCTTCTTGATGTTTTTTATACATCCAGTCTAGTCTGAAGAAAATGTCTGGCTGGATCAGGACTGTTTGCCAGGTGTCAAAGTACTTGTGGATTTTCATCAGCATCACTTTTTCTGTGAAACGAGAAATGATGAAACTTTGGCTGGTATTATTTGGGTTGATTGTAGATTAGTCCTGATTATTGGCCTCATGATACCATCTGTAACCAGAGGGAATCATGAGGCCATGTCACCCAACTTAAAATGCCACCCCATGTGTCTGCTTTTAAACACAGTAAGTACAAAATAGACATATTTAGTGATATACTTGATATTCTTACCTAATGTAAAGTAATTCCATGAGAACACATTTAAAATATGGCTTGAAATGTATATCTTGCAGTTGAAAAGCTTACATGTACCGTTAAGAGGAATTCGGAGGAACAGTCTGTTTGAGATGTCCACCACAATACAACGCAGCAAGTTCAGAACATCCACCTGGCCAGAGGAATCAGTGAGATCACACAGGACACCAAGGTGCTTATTGGTGGCACTGACACACACTCCCACTGTTTTTTGAAGACCAGGGCCGGTTAGAGCTGCACACATCCATAGACAATCATTGTAAATGTGATTGGCGGTTCTATTGGTTGTATTTAGCAGACAAACAATCTGAGATCCTTGACAAAATAAAATATTCACCTTTGGCAAAATATGTGCGGACCTTTCGCCAAAGCACGACATTACTGTTGAAGATGACACCTTGTTCGTCCATACCTATGCACTGCAGCCCACTTTTGCTAGCAAACCTGGCAATGTAGTTACTGTTCTTTAGAACGTGATATACAGCAGTGGCCCTAAAACACAGTTTTAAAAAATAGTTTTGGGTGTTAGAAGTAAGTTCTGATGCTTCAATATACGTATGTAGTTTACTTGTTTCAGCTCACTTGCTTAGAATGAGAGTCTCCTCTCCATGGATCCAAACACGAACAATGCAGCCATATTTCTCATTGTAGTAATTGCATGCTGTGCCAATACCAGTCCACAAAAACCTAGAATAGCTCAGAATGGGGCCTATTCCCAGTAACCAGCAGGGACCTGGATGGAACAATGAAACTGTTGCATTTCATTACCTTACTTCACAAGCTTTAAAAAAAAAAGTCCATAACGTTTGCTGCTCAAGTTTTCCATTACATCAATGTGCTTTTTTTTTAAAACCAAAAATGACCTGAAAATGAGGTATTGATTCTCTGCCAGCACCTGACAGCTTAGTGATATGAAAAACATTCCATCATTTTTTCTATCCAGTACACAAGTTGCAACTCACCTGGAATAGTAGATCTTTTCCTACTTTTGTAGGCTGTAAGTACAATCAGTAGAACAAACAGCACAAATGTTGCCATCGCTCCTGAACTCATCCACTCCACTGCAGCTGTGATACCAGGAAGATTCTGTAGCTCCATCCTAACAGACCCTGTATACACACTAAGCCCCACCTTTAGTTACCGTTTAATTATTAATTTCAAGTATTAAGAAACCTCTGATATAAAATACAATTAAGAATCAGTCGTTTAACTTTATATCCTGGACTAAATCCTGTTCGTCTGGCTTATTACAACCGTGACAGTGGCTGAGATGTTCCTTGAATGAAGGGAAATTTGAAAGGAATTGGCAGGCACTCAGCCAATTTATAGAGTCCTTCAAATCAAAGACTTAATGTAGTTGGAAAACAATCCAGGAAAATCTCCCCCAAAATGCAATCAAACTCCTCATGTCCTTGAGTGTCTTGTTTGATGATTCGATGTGGAGCATTTAATTAAAAGACAGATGGTACAGAAAAGAAAAAAAAGCTTTAATCACTTTCACCTGTGTTGTGTTTGGAAGGACTAGAGGACAATAACTTGTATATAATACTCACCTCACAAATTATTGGGGGTGCCAGTCCAAGAGAGATTCACTTGCTGCACTTGAAAAAAGGACTTGGTGTTAACACTTGAGTAATTATTGTTCCAGTAAATATTAATACTTATAAGTTCTAACCCATTTCTATTAATTGAGTATTGTATTAATATACTATCATATAAAATACACAACACAATATTTGATTATTATTATAAGTAAATAATCAGCAATGATCTGATTACCTGGAGAGTAAGGAGTCTTCTGCAGTATGGGGTACCTTCACTAACGTCCTTCATGACACAAGGCTTCATGAGGTAGGTCTGACTGAAGTTGGATGTCTCCTCATTTTAAAACTGGTCACTTTAAACACGTCTTCAGAGGAAAAAGCCTTGTAAGCCTTTTATTTCTCCCTGTTGCTTGGTTACAGGCCATCGTTTGTTTGACAAGGCATTGCAACCCCAGCCTTTTCTGCCTGTTGTTCAGTGTTAAGTCCAAACTACATGAAGAAGGTAGACTAAAGAAATGATGAGTATGTGTCAGTGCCCATTTTCTTTTCTTCTGTTTTTTCCTTGTTCCTTTTTGGTTTCATTCAAATTTGCCTTTGTCCTTTTCCCTAACTAATCCTTCATTTGAAAAGGCATTTGAGGAGGCAGGTCAGGCTGACCTAGCACTGCATGAATGAACTGAGCTTTTTTCTCTTGTAAAGACGAGAGGAAGGGAACCAATTACTGCTTGAATGCTGGGTAGACATGAAATTGTATTCCTTTCATTACATCATCCATATGAAAGAAAGTATTTGATTTTGTTGTGATTAAATCACAGAAAGTTATATCACAGTGATTTTTAATTAACCAATTAATCATATAATAATAATAAAAGAGATTTTGACAAATATCATGTTTATTTGTGAAATGTTAAAGCTCACAGAGGTACAAAAGTTAAAAGTAGTGGGTGTTCTACATGCATGTAAGTAAAAATTGGAAATTGGAATTATGTATCTGGTAAACGAATTGAACATTATAAACTAAGTGCAATTGATGGAGAATGGTCCAACATATCACAACCAACAAATGTATTATTGCACAGCAT
>JAUZSV010180312.1:0-12998 GCA_034780495.1 Parotocinclus cesarpintoi
CTTCTCAACTCTCCTGTTTCCATCAGAACTGTCCGTCGGGATCCACAGGGTCAATAAACATGGCCGGGCTGCTATAGCCAAACCTTCTGTCTAAAACCAGGAGTTTCAGTTTCATCGTCCAATCCCTGTATATGCACCGTAAAAATATACATAATAGATCCAGAACAACCACAGAGCATAAAAAATTTAACAAAATCAATTCTTAAGGACGTAAGACCCTATAAGGTTAAGTCCCAGGCTCTTTATTGGTGACTTTTACACTATACATTAACACACAGACATGCTCGTTATTTCAGCCAATTCAAAAACACACTTACAAGAAAACTAAGGCTGTGCTATTAAGGTGATATAAATAGAATAGAAAGCTTTTTTTCAAAAAATAAACTATGCAAAAAATGTCTGCTTCTTAATCTGACCTTGACTGACAAGGTTACTGATTTCAAACCTCAAGCTTGATGATTGTGTTCTGAAGCCCAAACGCTACAGTTAGAGAAAAAAAAACTGCAGGTCTTTTGAGGGAAATAGCCAACATAAGATAGGATAAGGTACATGCTGAGAAACTATTCATTTCATGCTTTTGTAAGGCTTGTATCCAAGAAAACAGAGAAACCGCCAGAGACATATTTTTCTTCTCATATTGCAAACCAAATTCGATGAGTTCAGAGGTGGTTGAGAACCGAGGTAGCAATGCATCTATTAATGCACTGCTCACAAAAATGAGGTGATATTTTCAAATGAATATGAAGAGGATCCATCAAGAACTGCTGGACAATCTGATCTTGTCCATGCCCCATCACTGTCAGTGTGTTTTGGCACTCTTGGGTGACCATACACCCTACTGACCAGTCAATGTGGGCCACTCTGATCCAGTTTGAAATGCCTCTGTTTACCCCCATGAATATCACTTGCTGCTCAATCACCATAATTGAGTTTGCCTCATTTGCGTGATCAAACAACTTTTTGACTTTTCTGTCGTTTTTCTGAAGATCGTGTATAATGAAATAGAATCAAATGTCCCTTTAATTGCTTCATATTAAATTTGAAATGTCCCCTCATTTTTGTGAGCAGTGTATGTTCCTTATCAGACCTCAAAATTTCAATATTTGAATAGACATAATGCAGCACATACCTTTATTACACCTAAGATGACCCCAAGTGTATGGAGTATATAAACCCCAAGTATATGCAAATGCTTTATAGCAGCTCTAAGACATTGCTTGTCTTGTTTACTAATAATAAAAGTTTATAATAAAAGGTTTTATGGCAGCTCTCAGTCAGTGCTGGGTGGTTCCAGCAGAAATCCTGTCATGTATGAGAAGCTCCAGACGACGTCGTGCTTCAAAAGTCAGGAGTAGGAGCTTGTGAGCTGAGCAGCCCGTAAAACTATTGTAGACAGCTTGGCGTGTGCGGTGCACCCAATCTGTGTATTTAGTCTGGGACGCGGCAATAACAAACGTCTCACATTTTAGTCAAAAGACAAAGACGCGCCTGCGTTCGTGAGCTCGGTGACTCATCAGTAACACCAAGACAGAGCAGGCTGGCTACCATGAACTTAAGTCGTTAGGCTTAACACTTTCGATTAAACAACAAGGAACAAACGTTTCACACAATGCCTACACAATTGACGCATCCACTTCTCACACTAGTTTCGACTTTGCTTTAGGCGGAAAAACAGGCAGGCAGTCAGAGCGGCACTCGCGCGGTTCTATATTTAAAGCTCATTCATTGCATTAACAACAGTGGACGTCGGACCAGGGTGGACATCCAGTTCTAATGGGGATTTCGAAATCTTGCAACATGCTGCAGTTTTTTCCTTCGCTAACACACAGGGCCATTACGGGAATGCTGAGATGTAGAGCTAAATCATGCAGTGGAGGGTGGCTATACAGAAGTGATACAAACTCTCTGTAAATAAGTCTGTTAGAGTTTAGTCTTGTAGTCTCACAATTAACCGAAGACCTCACGATGCGAGCTGGTGCAATGCTTCAGTGCAAAACTTGTCAAAGGGAAAAATATATTGTAGGTATTCCCAATATGATGATGGTTCAAAGTCCAATATTTTGAATTTAAGTGGGAATCTGGTACAATCACACATTCAGAAAAAAACGTTTTTCAGGTATGATGTCTGATGAATCTGCACTTTGAAGATGGCAGTGTGTAACACAGGGAGTGATTGTTATGATATGTGGTGTAGGACCCAAGTATGCGGGAATGAAGGAACCCCACGACGTACAATAAAAATGGGGAAATAACTAAAAAGGCAGAGCAAAAAGGCTTTCTAAACTGCAAAACGAAAAAAAAGGAAACAATCACGCAGCTGTGTTGCATCCCAAATGGGAATGGCAGCCACAGCTGACGCGGGCGCGAATTGGTGCTAATACACGCCGAAGCTTCCCAAATCGAGTGGCACGGAGGAGCTCCGGAACAGCAGAGGGCGAGTGTGAGCTCGAGCGTGTAGTAGCACACGAGGAAGTCGAGCAGAGGCAGGTCTCAAATAGAGCGCACAGCCGGCTGAAGTGAGGCTCGATAAGAGCCGAGTAAGGACAGATAAGGAAACCCTGAATCTATCTCTAATGTGCTAGATACCTCAGGGGTTTCCCCCCATACACATCCGTCGGCTCGATACGCCCTGGGACATTACCGCCTATATTTTAAATAAATCGCGACTCGTGCGAGGAACCGTCCGTTACATTCCAAATGAATCGCAACGCGAGTGAGGGACCATACATTCGTTATCTGACTATGTGGCACTGGACAACGTTGGGGGTCATACTTTTATAGTAAACCCCCCAGGTGTTTGGTGTCACGTCGTAAATTGAACACGGGATATGAATTACATCACCGGACACTCTGTGACGGCTAATGGAACGCGCCGCGAGCCCAGTAAGTCTCGTAACAGTAATGGGGTAAGAGCGATGAGCACTGGTAAATTAAAAGGTAAGTCAAGCTACGACTTAAGTAAGGTTTAATTCCACTTGCGATGGATTTGTCAGAAAGTATTCTCAGCATATCTGTATGTATTTACGGATTTAAGGTAAGTCAAGGCATTCCTATTAAATGCCACCACGGGGTGGAGGTGTAAGTTGGATCTGAACATGACGCAAGTTCATCAACCTGGGTAGGGATGGCTGGTGCGGTGATGGAAGGTGGCCTATTGACCAACAGTTTTTCACCCAGACACTGTCTCCATGCGACACCCATACAAACTGGAAGGTTCCACCATGCAGGGCTGTAGCCCCAATGTTGGGCTTCAGACATAGTAGTGTACCCCCTTTCACTGCCCAAAGAAATAGCAGGTCATTGACCGAAATTAATGTTGGCCAGATATCCCTGGCACTGGGACTTGAACATAGGTCCCTGCGGTGGCAGACTAGCATATCAGTATTCACTTACAGAGCTAAAATAATACAGTCAGAGGGTCCAGTCGTTGGACTATAGAATAGGTGTTTGTCATTGGGATTGCAGCCTCCATGTGTATTTATTTATGTTTTGTTTTATTTAACGTTGCATTAGCATCAATGGCTATTCATGTCGAGAGCAAAGTTACATCAATACTAGTTAGACACATTCACAGTGGGCCTATTTAGAGTGACCGATTAACCTAATGCATGGCTTTGGAATTATGGAGGAAGCTAGAGTACATGGAGTAAACCTACAAGGACACGGAAGAACATGCAAAGCACCAAGAATCCAAGGTCCAAGGTCAGAATTGAACCTGGGATCTCTGGATCTGTAAGGCAACAACATTGCCCACTGCCACTGTGCTGCCCCCTGCCTTCATGACCTGCTGGCCATACAGCAGAAAAGCTTCAATAAAAGTCTCAGCTCAGCCATAAATTGTTTGTATAGCAGTGATTGACACTGTGTCAAAACATTATTTTGTGTTATAGCCACTTCCTGAATACGTTCGTACGACATCCCTGCCATTCTAAAGTCCTAGTCGATGCTTTATTCCTATTTTCTGGTTTACTTTATGTGTGCATTTACTGTTGAGATGAATTGATCCATTTCTGTCTTCAAGATACAAATACACTTATAACACAAGTAAACTCATTCAGTCCTCTGGATGCGTCGCGCTGATGTGACGTTACACAACACGACAAATAAGACATCAATCTCAATCCAGATGTGAAGGACGTTTTGCTTCAGCTTTCTATATTGCACAAACCCCTATGAACCTTGCTGTCGAATCTGCAAGCCACTCTGGTTTTGCAACTCACTGTGTTCCAGCCTGATTTACGCCATCCCCTATGGTGCGCATTCCTAAACCGAGACTGCGAGGAGAAAATAAGTGGCATAATTTAGCAGTACAGCTGTTCTTCCTAGGAAATGTCTTTGTTGCGGTGAAAACCGCTTCTGACCAGGATAAACAACAAACTAGCCAGTCCATCATAAATATCAGCAGGAGGGGGGGGGGGAAAGCACAAACGAACTGTCAAGTCATGATCATAATTACCTTGTGTTGCAGCACAACAATGTTGTGGGAAGCAACATACGGTTAAATGGAAATGCCAATAATAAAAATTAGAATGATCATAACGTTATTATTATTACTAGTGCATATTGTGGCTTCGTGGAAATAGACAGCTCTTGGTCTCTTGGTACTGGTCTGGCACCTTGTCCATGGTGAACTTCTCCCTGTGCCTCGTGGGATAGGTTCAAGCCGAGAATAACCGTGGGTGGTTATAAAGGCGCTGAAATCTGACAACCCCACACTATGTAACACCAAAGGTCTTAAAATATACTTTCTCCTTCACCTAACCTAAGAGTTCAATAATAGCTCAATAACACTTCGACTGGAACTAGGTTCTGTAATCAGATGCGACAAGAACAGCCCCACTGACAATAAACACTCAAAGTGGGATGGATCCTCGGAACGTAATCACCACGTATCTTACACGGTAGATGATCAGCTTTAAGCAAAAGGAACGGTACCAAGTTTCTAGCTGCATATGATCAAATGGGTAGGTTTAAAATAAAACGAATAGGTCTAATAATAATAACAGCATTTCATTATTTATTGCACTCCTCTGGAACCTTGTCCATGACGTACCTGTGCTTGCGCCCAGTGAAACGTGGGTTATGATCAGGACCACAATAATGAGATGGTAAAACTATGCTTTTCATACTGAATCCTAATTGTATTGTATTTGTATTTAAGTCTGACAGCCCCACACTATAACACAAAGTCCTTGACTCCGACAACCTAATAATCAGCACAATAAGATCTCAATAACACTTTGGCTTGAACAAGGTTCTGTAATGAGATGCAACCAGTACAGAGTCATTGACAGCAAACACTCAAGTCAGGGTTTGACATAAAAAAGGAGGGTTCCTGTGGTTCCTATTTTATATGGTGAATGATCTGTGATAAAGTGAGGCAGCTTTGCCTCTAAAAGATTGGAACCATGTTCCATGGAACGCAATTAACCAAAAATGGTTCGATGCCCCTGCATTAAGCTTATTTGTGGTTATCCTGATCAACTGATTTGAAAAGAAGGAAAAAAAAGAGTGGTGATCTAAACAGATCGTAGGATCTGGAGTTTCTGCTCCAACGTTGGATGATTTAGGAGACTTGATTAGATTAAGTTCGGGAAACAGATGACGCACCGAAACGTTTTTTGAAAACCTTTTTTTTTTTTAAAGAATACTTTTACATTTGGCTATATGCAAAACAAAGATTGTAAAAGGGTTCTTCTATGTGCGCAAAGACCTACGGATTCATTATACACGATGAATTTAACCAACAGTACCGAAAATAAACTTTTACCTTGTAACTTACCCGTGCATAAGCAGATCGGAGCGAGAAACAGCAGCCAGCTCCTCATTGTCCCGCGCGTTTGGTGTCTGCTCGTATCGATCTTTTATAGCAACAGAGTGATGATCGCTGCCAGTTTTGTGTATAATCGGATGACAAAGCATCAATTGTGCCAAGTCCCATAGTTACGATGTGAGCCGCTTGGTCACGCCGTGCGATAAAACATCGCATCTAGAGGAAAAAGCGCACTTGGGTGCGTAACGATCACTCCGGTGCCGGATCTGCGTAACGCTCTCTACTCTCCCAGACTACATAAACTCTGAATTACCATACCGACCATACTTTGTCCAACTCCGATCCAGAGTGCTTACGGATTTATGGGGTCTGTTTGTGATCGTCAGAGGCAGCTCTGTCTACTCAGCTCTGCGCCGTAATTAAACCTCAGCGCTCAAAGCAGAAACACAACAGCACGCACTTATCTTAAAGAGACCGCGCTCTGACAGCCTCTACACCCAACCACCACCCCACTGCCCAGTATCCAGCACCATCCACTTACCAAGGCTCCTTACACCAACTTCATTGCGTCATCCATGACGCACGAATGCTACGCTAGCGCTGTAGAGAACCTCATAGGGTTCCTGGGTTTCCTTGAAGTGATCCTAAATCTAACTGGACCTCCTATGGTTGTATTATTGATTCTCTAATTTGGAGCGACTTACAACTGATACAATTTTGCAAGCCAATCAATCGTGCATTGCACATGACCCAACTGTGGCACCAGGTAGTATTTGAACCTTGGACTTTGGACCTTTTGGTCCACAGTCCAACACCTGAACGACTATACTAGCAAAGTCCAGAGTCCATCTTATTTACATTTACATTCTTTAGCAGACGCCCTTATCCAGGGCGACTTACAACTTATACAATCTATCTTTACGCTATCTTACAATCCAAGCAGTGGTTAAGGGTCTTGCTCAAAGACCCAACTGTGGCAGCTTGGAAGAGGTGGGGTCCAGAGTCCAGTACCTTAACCGCTAGGCTACCACAGACCTTATCTCACCGGTACACTAAAACCCCTCTTTTTCCTCATTTCCAGCACTGTGGGGTGATCAAGCAGCACTAAGTGCCCCTCTGACAAAAGGCTTGGACCTCCCACATTGTAACAACACACCTTTATTTAGAGAGTAAATGATCCTATAACATAGCGACTGGCCCTTCAAATGGCCTAGAACCTCCATTGAGCCCCTGTGGACACTGGCATGTGCGAGCTCTGAGCTATACAGCGTTCCCTCACCACTTCGCGGTTCACCTTTCGCTGACTCGGTGCATCGCGGGTTTTCGAAAAATATTAATGGAAATAACATATCGCAGGTTTTTGCTGTTTCGCGGGTTTTTGCGGAACTCGATCTGCACATGCGTAGTACGTGTGGTATAGTTAACGTATACATATACATGTATTTGATGAACTTTTACATTAAAAAACACAATTTATAAACATTTATTACAAATATTAGTTATAACAATAAAAAAATGTTCTAAATCATTAAATATTACGATTTACAGTAAATAGCGTATTTTCTCAGCGGATGAATACTCACCAAAAACGAGAAGTAACACTAGAGCATCGGCCACCTGAGTCGCTACTTGGCGACATGACAAGTTTTTGTCTGCGCTGTTGTGTTTGCTGTTTGTAAAAGTTTCATTATAGACTGAATTACCGCTTATGGGACTGTGGTAGCCTAGCGGTTAAGGTCCTGGACTCTGGACCTGAAGGTTCAGGGTTGTAATCCTGCCTCTGCCAAGATGCCATGTTATCGCTCTGGATAACAGTGTCTGCTAAAAGCTGTAAATGTAAAGTAAATGTAAATTAATTCAAGCCCTACGATGTTACCCAAACGTTCTGCAAGTTCTACGGCTAAAATAGTGTAGAAATATTTAAATAAATATAGCGTACCTACTTTACGGATTTTCGTTTATCGCGGGCGGTCCTGGAACGTAACCCCCACCATAAACAAGAGAACACGGTATACTGCTCACAAAAATCTAAATGAAATTTCCCTTAATCAAATATCCCCTAATTTGTGTGAGTAGTATATTATCTTCTTAAGCGCGTTGCCGGTTTGTGTCCTTTTAGTATCGTGCCAGACCAATGCCAATCATTTTATTAGGTACACCTCCTTGTTTCTACACACATTCTCCATTTTATCAATACCACTCGCCATATAAAAGCATTTTGTAGTTCTAAAATTACAGACAGTAGTCCATGTGTTTCTCTATGTACTTTGTTAATGGTCTGGATGCTGGTGGCTGGACATTTTTGCTCAGTGGTCTATTGTCAGTCCAAAGGTGTTTTAAAGTTCCAGCAGCACCTTCTCCATGTAAAACACATGCTAACACACCTTCAGGACATCACTGTCACTACGGTGCTGAATATGATCCACTGGCCAAACCGTACCTGATCTGTGGGGATCCTGACCATTAGACAACAGAGTAAAGGGGACTAACAGTTTAAAGAAACCAATAGACTACAGTCTGTAAATTTTAGAACATGCAAAGTGATTTTATATGTTAACTTGAACAGTTCAAATTAAAATTAGTGTACATGCCTAAATCAGAAAAAGTTGGTACAGTGTGGATAATTCATTTAAATGCGCTTACAGTGTTTCTTACCTTTACCAATGCAGACAGTATATAAATATTTCAGGTTTCATCTGGTCAGCTTAATTTAATTTGTTAATAAACATTAATTCCTGCATTTCAGGCCTGCAACACATCCCAAAAGGCTATCTATTGGGGACAAAACAGTTGCCACTTTGTAATGTTGCCGTTCCTTTTCACCACATTTAAAAGACATTTTTGCACACAAATGTGTTGCACGCCTGAAATTCAGCAATGGATGTTCATTTTTGCACAGAGGATACCAAGTCATTTAGTGTTTAAGGTGTTACTCTTCCTTTCTCTAACATCATTTTTGTTTTAAAGTTCTCTACACGTTCTCTATTGGGGACAGGTCAGGACTGCAGGCATGCCAGTCCAGTACATGTACCCTCTTCTTCCATAGTCATGCCTTTGTCACGTGTGCAGCATGTGGTCCACAATGCATGGGTGTCCCTGTAAAAGATGACATCTTCAATTCATCATATGAGCTTAATGTACTTTTCTGCATTGCTGCTGCAATCACAGAAGTGTAAATTATTTTTAAGGGTACTGAATCTACCCTATACCATGACTGACCCTGGTTTTTGGACTTTTTTTTTGGAACAGTCTGGATGGTCCTTCTTGTTTTTGGGACGGTGCATACGACATATCGTGTCTGGATATCTGGAATAATGATTTGTCTGACCGCTTCCACTGAGTGCCGGTCCATCTTAGATGCTTCTGAACTTCAACACAGCTTCTGGACACTAACATAAAATGCCAAATAAAATTAAAATAAAAAGGAAGCCTTAAGTTCCAACTTCAAAAGGGCAAAACATTTTTAAAATTACTGCGCTTATGTTTTGCATTTTAAACATATGCACAATCATATACACCTAACTATACACATCTACACACATGCATACAAATGACAGAAAATATGAATATAAAACAACAATAACAGATTAATATATACGACCAAACCAGCCTAAAACTGGGCTTATACGCTGTTTACAAGTTTTCACATCTAGAATTGCAGGAAAACTCAGCCACCTTAAAAAAGGGGTCCACATTGCCCCAGATTTTTTTTTTTTTTTATAGACTCCTTTAATGTATTTTGTCTAGCCCATATATATGAGAGAGGTGGTGAATATTTATAGGATTTCCACCTGAGCAAGATCAGTCTTTTAGCCAACAAAGTGGTTAGGGCAATTATATCCCCATTCATTTTGTTCAACTGTAAGGTGGGTGGTGGCACCCCAAACAATAAAAGGGTCAGGTTGAATGAGTATGCCACTTGCCACTATTGTTAATAGTGCTTTAAAATCTTCTTCCAGAAATCAGTGAGAGACAGGCAGCCCCAAAACATATGGCCATGGTTTGTAGGGGATTGTTCGCATCGCCTGCAATTAGGATTCACATTTTTATAAATTTCTGACCCAGTAGGATCTATGAATAAGTTTACATTGAGAAAGAGCATGGTGTGTACAAATGGAAGATGTATGTTCCCATATGTCTTCTGTAATTTCCTCCCGCAGCTTTTCCTTCCATAAAGATCTAATTTCGTTCGGAATTTTTGTGCAGAAAAAAATATTTATACGAAGCAGAAAGAGGGGTTAAAAAGGCACCATGCTGTTTTTTATCAGGGAGAGAAGGGAATTGGGAATTTAAGCTGCAGCTATAACTCCAGATCTGTAAAAACCTAAAAAGGTAGTGTCTAGAAAGTCCAAATTTTCAGATTGCTGATCAAAGGTTGGAAATGTACCACCAATATATATAAATCTTAAAGTCATTTAACACCAAGTTTAGACCATCTCATAAATCCCTTGTCAGTTAAAGCTGGGTTCAAGGGGCAAAGGGGCAGAAAATGGGGGTGTATTCGAAGTGCTGTCTAAACTGATGCCAAATTTTGTGTTATCCTAACACATTTGCTTTTGGTTAAGGATGAATAAGAATCTGTAATGGAGGAATGGGCCATGGAGGACGATGATGCAGGCCTAGATGAGACCGCCTCCATCTCCAGCCAGGGGTATATCCATCTTTTTACACTGCAACCAGCATTGAAAAATCCTAAGATTAGCTGCCCACTAATAAGCTCTGAAACTAAACCTCCATCCAGCTTGGGTCTCTGCAGAAACTATTTGTGTATCCTCTGGTTTTTTAAACCCATATAAAATGAATAATTATGCTTTCAACTTAAAAAAATATCTTGGGAAGAATATTCATCTTAATCCTTGCCATGAAGACCAGTGCTCCAAATCATCGATAACTTGAACCAAAAGGGGGTCAAAATTTGGATAAGAGAGGCCTTTGAATCTGTTTGTAACATGCACTCCAAGACTCCAGCACTCATCATCAGCCATACTAAGCAACATCAGTTCACTTTTGCTTAGATTCAGTGTATACTCTGGCATATGACCTAAATAATAACATATAGAAAGGGCTGCCCTTAACACCAGGATTAAATCGCAGTGCTATGGCTAGAGGTTCTATGACAAGGGGTTTAGAGAACAGCCCTGGCGTGTCGATTGCTGTAAAAGAAAAGGGTTCTGTAGAGAAGAGTCCTATCCAGGTATTCAATGTAGTGCCAAAGTCATATTTATGTAGAGTATAAAATTATTATTTAAACTCTAAGTGGCATTTGTGAATGTGACTGTATTGTAGTGCTTGCCCAGGTGATTATATCAGCTATTGGTGAATGATGGTTCTTGATACAGTGCTGTTTGAGGGATCAACACAGGTCTTCAGTTTGAGTCCTTGGCCTTTACGGACTGAAGTACCTCCTGATTCCTAAAAATTAAGATGATCAGGCAAAACACAAAATATCTCAGGTTCATACTGTAGTGAAATAAAAGTAAATCTAATGCATTTTCCATACTGTTACAAATTTTTCTGATTTAGAAATTTGAAAGCAAGAGGTTTACCTAAAAGAATGGCAGATGAGGGTAGACCTGAATGAATAATAGTCACTGCTGCAACCAGAGACGATACAGAGAGGAACCAGGCTCAAAAGGGGAGGACTGGAAGATTTTTCAAGTCAGCACACAGCTCAAGTCTTGTATGACCTCTTGTATGCTCCACCAAATGACAACCCGTACTGCTAGCATTTATGGGTCAATCAACAAAATGCTAACATTTGGTTCGTTAAATCCCATTTCAAGCTCTAGGCACTCAAAACTTTTTTCAGATAGACCAAACATTCTCAATAAAAGGTTATAAATAGTGCTTTATGAGTGCTCCAGATGGGAGTAGCCAAATTAGTGGCGTCAGTACCTGGTAGCTCTACTTGTTTCCCGTCAGCGTTACGAGCCAGGTATCATAAACCCAGCCATTACCTTTGCAGTTCCATGGTTTGCTTACATGAACAGCCCAAGTACTGTTATGGCTGGAACCCTTTGTTGCTAAATTTTATAACATGTATCTTTCAGTCAAGTAGATGTTTAACATCAGATTGACCATTTACAGTGTATAGATAAGAACTTAATGACTCAGGTTTAAAAAAGATTATCTATTCACAGTTACATCTTAAGAACTATTTACCATTCAAAAAATTGTCACCAATGACCAAAATGTACCTAATAGCATGTAATACCGTCACGCATTCTGACAAGAATATCCTGTAGACTGGATTTTTTGCAATTGCTGTTAAACCCCTACGACTATATTCTTTAATACAAATTTAAATATAGCTGCTTCCTTCACACTATGGCCTTTGGCATAAATGTATTCAAACCTTTTTGTCAGTTGTTAAAAGCTGCTATGTGACCCATTTTTCACACATAAATTTACTGCAATGTACCACCTCTACTAATCTATGAATCCTGCCCCCCCCTCCCACTGGTATTTGTAGCCTCATGAAATGCCATCTTGAGGAGTCTAATATTATTACCACCTTAAACACACAAGGCGACTATGTTCTTTTTTGGCCCAGGGAGTAAAATAGATGGTAAGTGAACAGTAGGTACCTGTGATTGACGTATTACATGAGGGAAGAGCCTGAGCGACTGTGCCTACAGTTAACTGGTTTGGTCAGATGACTGGGTAGGAGCATCTCAGAACACAACATACAAATTAATTATATTTCCCATAATTCCCAAGAAGCTTATAGCTCACATCTATTTGTTTTGGCTAGCCAATTATACCCACATAACCTACCAAAATTACATATTAGACCACTAAAGCAAAGGCATGAGATAGAATAAACAAATTTAATAAAATTATTTAAATAAAATTTGTTCTTCATTACACACACATGGCAGAGTAACACCCACTTTAGTATTAGAAATCTATTTACAGTGGTGTGAAAAACTGTTTGCCCTCTTTCTCATTTCCTGTTTTTTTTTTTGCATGTTTGTCACACTTAAGTGATTCAGAACATCAAACCAATTTAAATAGTAGTCAAAGATAACACAAATAACCACAAAATGAAATTTGTAAATGAAGGTGTTTATTATTAACGGAGAAAAAAAAGTGATTGCCCCCCTTTGTTAAAACATACTATACCTGTGGTTTATCACACCTAAGTACATTGCCTCTAGCCACACCCAGGCTTGATTATTGCCACACCTGTTCTCAATCAAGACATCACTTAAATAGGACCTGC